>VYZT01030580.1:0-28067 GCA_013400735.1 Pomatostomus ruficeps | reverse complement strand
CGGTCGCCCCGGGGCTGCGGCGCGTCCCCTCCGCCCCAGCCCGCTCCGCTCGCCTCGCAGCCGGGCGGGGCCGGCCCAGCCCCGCGCGGGCACGGGGGGCACCGGTACCCAGCTCCAGGTGAGGATGGAGCCGGCGGCTTCGCCAGGCTGAACGCTCGTGGGTGCGAGTCCGGCATGGGTTTCTGTAACGAAAATAACGGGATCCAAAGCAAACTAGTTGATAAATGCAGGCATCTCCCAGACTGGAAGCCCAGTTCACCAGGAGTTCAGTCCGTGCGAGCAGGAGCGGTGTGAGGGGACACGGAGGCACTTTTTAATTTCGGGAGTTCTCTTTAGAGAACAGGGGGTTGCTTTGGGCGCTGCTCTCCCACAGGAGTGCTCCTCGGCACGTCCCGACTCCCCTGGCCCTGCTCGGCCACCCTGGCAGCACGGAGCGTGCAATGCCCCTTCACACCTCGGCCAGCCCTCCGGAACGGGTGTGTTCAACCCGCGGCAAACACACCGCAAAGAATGATTGGTACAAGTGTGGTAGCCCCGGTGTGCTGGTGCTGGGCAAGCGGACAGCACCCTGCTGACGTCTGGGATTCCCGGCGGCTGGAAGTAACCAGGAATGATGCGATACCCCGGTTGTAGCTGTGTCATTAGTTTTTTGTGGGTTTTCAGGGGTTAGAAAAACCCCTTATTGTATTTGTATTATAATATTGCTTTCTGTCTGTAGCTGACTTGTGTTGCATGTAGATTAACATGGTTAAAAAATCCCAAAGATGATCTTTTTTTAATGTTAGACACCTACCTTGAAATGCTTGTATTTTATTGCAAGATTTAAAAGTTGCAGCTATTCAGAGAATAGGCTGTATCTACAGTACCAGGGAGAGAGGGTGAATACCAAACCTGAACGGTCTCAGAAATGAAAATCGGAAATGCCGCCACTAAATCCGTTTTGTTTATTAATGATGCTCACCATCTGATAAGAAAGCTATCCCCGGTTTATCCCAAGAAGATTTAATTTTGTCAGATGCCTGGTGTCTCATCAATTCCTTTCATGTCCCTGGGATTTTCTCTTTTCCAGGCTCAGGCCACAGCAGCTCTCTGTGTTGGGGATAACTGCTAAGCTCTTCTTCTGAATTCATGAGCTTCCAAATTAAACTTTTGCTGACACCTGCTACCTAGCCTGGTTGAGCATAATGACAGTGTCACCCAGGCTACTGGAGCTCTGCCACCAAACGAAGTAAATCACAAACAAAAATAATTTTAAGGTGCCTGGCCTAGGTAACACCATGATTTGGGGGACCTCTGGGAAACTCTAGCTACTGGAAATCCAATCGAAGTCTGCTTGTAATGGAACAAACTTTCCAACAGCAATCACAGACAGGAATTTAATCCATAGAGTACATGGCAACAGAGATTAATAATCATCATCAATTAGCTGATGAATCAAACAGAACAAAATGAGGGTAAACAAAAACCTGTCTCCCCCTCCCCCTTGAATCCAGTCCCACCTTTATTTATCCAGAGTCAAGGATCTCTCCTGAGCACTGGTTTCAAGTGCCAAAAAATTTAGCAGGTGTCATAACATAAGGTCAAGACTTAATTATTTATATGGAGACATCAATCATCCTGTGGGGCTGATTTATTTATAAATCACCAGAGCTGTTACAGAAGACAGTGAATTCTGATTTCTCCTGCTCCTTCCTGGAGGGACCAGGAAGGTCCACGCTGTGGCTGAATGACCTCAGGAGCCTGTAGAAGTTTTTGCCCAGCCCCACATGGAGGAGGCTTTTCTACACCTTTTTAATCGTGCAGCCAAAATGCCACCGGGGAAATCTCATGCATATTTGCAACATCTCAGTAATGAACATTTACTGATTATGGATTATCTGGAGAATTTAGCTTTTTAAACATTATTCAAATTTTTATGTTTATGTAAGCTAATAAGACTGAGGAGATTCAGTAACTACTCTTTGCCTTATGGTATTTGAAAAGTGTGTCCATGGGGCTTAGCTCAGCATCTTCCAGAGTCACTTTCAAAAGACTAAAATAGAATTTTTCTGCCTGAAAAAAAACACCCTATCTCTACTCAGTATAACGTTCTTTGCTCACAATTAATGCCAAAAATCAATTTTCTAATATGCTTTTTATGTTTCTGCTGAGCACAAACAGGATGGCACAGTAAAAGCTTTTATTGCCATCTGACCAGACTGCAGGGGGAGTGAGTAAGGGGCTGGGGCCAGCCGGGCTGTGAGCTTGCTGGGCTGGATGCAGCAAACACCGAGGAGGGCGTGGGGTGCTGAGCACCAGCCACAGTCCTGCTCTCAGGCCATTCAGAACAGGGTTCTCCGCTGTGTGGGCAGGAGCAGCATCCAGCCCATTGGGTTTCTGATGGCTGGACAAAGTAATGAACATGTGCTTGGGAGGTTCCTTAACCCCCTCTCTTGGGATTTTGATAAAGGGTTAATTACAGCCAGGGATTCTCAAAGATTTGCCCATTTTTTTATCTGTTAAGAGAAATTATGCTATTGATCTTATTCACATGACCATTTTTCAGGCAGGAAGGTGATTAACTTTAAGTGAAACTGGTAAAAAAAAGAATATAGGGAGAGAGATGGAAAGGAAAGTTATGGTAAAAATAAGAGCTAGGAGGGAAGGTTTCCTTTGCTTTTCTGTCGTTATCTTGTAACACTGTGTAGCCCAAACCTATCAGCTTTACCATCAAAAAAAGAGGAGCACGAGGAGTATCCAGGGGATCTTGTGATCCTTCTGAACTTCATGGCAGGACTCCATTTGGCAAGAGCAAGTCAATAAGCTCTCCTGCACATCCATTATTCTGCTCCCACTGATCTTAAAAGAAGACCATTTATCACTATATTTCAGTGACAGAAATACTAAAATAATGTTTCACTGGGTTTATAAGAGGGTGTAACGAAGGATGGATGAGCTGGCAATGTCTTCAAGGAACAATTAAGACATTAAGAGTGCGGGAAAATATTTTTAGGAAATAACAAATCAGTGAGAAAATAGGAATTTAGGACCCAATTCAGTTATGAGATGTTCCTCAAGCACCCTCTGGATTTTGCTCAGAGCATGTGAAAAAAATGAAAAATTCATAGTATTTCATGTAGGCAAAACCAGTCATCTGCTTATGTATTTTTATGGTATGCTGGGTATATTTATAGCATTTAGTAATGCCAGCAACGTTCAATGTAAAGAGTAACAGATGAATGTATCGTGAAACAAGGCACTGGCAAGGCAGGTGGGAAATGATTTCCAAAATATTGCAGCAACCAGGCTGGGAGAAATCTAGGAAGAGGGTAAACATAAGAGACCTGGGTAGCTTCAAGCAAAGGCAGGTTAAAGTCCCAGGCTGCGCCCTGCGCACGCACTCCTTAGAGGAGGAGAGCCGGGACTGGAGGTGGCTTCCCCCCACTCTGGCCTCGGTGCAGCCAAGGGCACGGGTGACAATAAAATCACAATTGAGTGCAAAGAGAAGAAAGGAGGGGAATGAAATTGTATTGGCTCAACTGCAAGAAACAAATCACAGATTTCCCTAATCAGACAGATGATGCCTAACTAGGGCACAACATGAACCATGAAGAAAGGTGGCAGATTTCACAAATTAGTCATGGCAGAAATGGTGAATTTCACAGCTTGAAGTGAATTCATGTTATAGGATGAAACAGCACAAAGTGATTAAGAGCTCTAACTGATAGGAGCAATAAGCATGTGAGCCTTAGTCATCCCACAGCAGCCGACATTTCTCTCTGGCTTCAGCTGAGCCACAAGAGCAGCCCTTTGGCCTCCGGTTTCTGATGCTGAGTGGGAGCTGCTGGGGACACTCACAAACAAACGAGGTCCCACAGATGTTTCCTGGAGTTTTCTGTTTCTGTGAGGCACAACCATGGCAGTCCAATGGCAGCTGGAGCAGCCACTCCCCAGGGAGACGTTCTGCAGGCACAGGCTCTGTTCCCGGTGCCACTACTGAGACCTGGAGCCGTGGATTCAGCAGTGCAGCTCAGGCCATGGGGAGAGTCAAGAGACAGCAGGACCTCATCTTCACAGCATGAGCCCACTGGTGAAGAGCAGAGAGGGAAGACAGCTGAGAAAAGTTGGAATAAGGGGGGACACTGTTGCAGCACACTCCCTGCCATGCTGGGGATGACCTTCCAGGTGCTGGCATGTGCCACCTCATGGTAACCACACCACACCAGGCATCCCTAACAGAAAGCAACCACTGAACAGTTTGTTCCCATTCCCCATTCTTTCAGAGGATCAAAACCAGCATCACAAGCCTCTGTCACAGGTGGTTTACTTTTGCTGGTAAAACTGTGACAGCACACTTTCAAGGAAATGTCTGTTAACAGATACTGGAATGTTACCCTACCATTTGTATCCCTGCTTAGATGAAGATAAAAATTCTGGAGAAAAATGTCACCATTATATCTTAATGCTTTCATTTCAATGTACGCTCTTTTATCATAGCTATTGAAAATCCATAGAGCAAAATGGAAGCAGAGTGAGCTGATACCAACCAGGACCAGGCCACCCTGGAGAATTCCTCCTCTGGCAGCAAAAGGCTCCTTCAGCCTCTCCCGGCTGGAGACAGCCTGTGGCCAGGCCCGGTGCCCCGGCAGCCCCCGAGCAGAGGCTGTGCTGGGGAGGGTGACAAACCCCGGCGCTGCAGCCCTTCGGAGAGCAGCGCCTGGCAGCTTTGCTCGGTTTATTGAGGGGGTTCCAGCACCGCCTGGTCCACTGAGTGCAGCTGCGTTAACATTGTGCAGGGAGAGGGGAAGCTGTTCAAGTTGCCAGGACTGAAGCCGTAGAGGAATGTAATGGGGCAGTGCCAGTTCCTTCAAATCCCACCTGGAATTTATCAGCCATCCGCTGGAGGCACGGAGCACCTGCATCCCAGAATATCAAACACTCCTCCTCTGTGCAGAGTGCGGCTGCACCTCGACTGGGCACTGAGCGGCCACAGCTCCGCTCCTGACCCAGCACCAGAGGATTTCGATTGTACCGTGAAGAAAGACCCCAAGAGGAATTGATCACTCTTGAACGAGGATGCAAATACAAAGTTTGAAAAGAATTATCATTTCTAAAGCATTTTGAAAGGAATGCCCTTGGAGTCCTGGTAAGGAACTAGAAAGGACTTTTAAAAAGGCAGTTGGGGGGAGAGACCCTCTTCTCCTAAATTGATTTTGGAACCTGGCAAGTTTTAAGAAACCTTTCAGTAACATTTTGCAAATCAATGCTAATTTGATGTATCGGAGCTCAGCACTGTGCCAATTCAGTGTCAAACCCGTATTAACTAGGCATTTTTGGGGAATGCTTATAGCTCAAGGTCCATTAAATATGCAAACCTGGCAATTATTTCACCACCCTTAAAACATTTAATTTGAAATGTGCATCAGAGCATCCATAAATGGTCTTTCAGTCTTCATCAGAAAGAAGCCTCCCTCTCTTGAAAGTGCAAGTCAGTGTCCTGGGAGAGGGGGCTGGTGGCTGTGCCGGAGATGAAGACAGGCGGCAGGAGGGGACTGATGCTGCCTGCAGTGCTGCCAAGGAGAAGCACAGCCACGAGAAAACCTGCTAGGGCCTGATCTGCCAACCGCCGTTCATACAGCAACCAGCCTCGTGAAATCAGGAAATGTTAAGAAAATGGCAGTCCTCGAGAGAGCACTAATTACTCACCTTGGGAAAGGTGGCCGGATCAGTTGCATAAACTCTGAGTGCTTTTTGAACTTGAGTGCCTGTGATCTGACATCCACTTAAAGCTTAGGAGCTAAATAAAAGTTGCTTTATTTTTTAACGGTTGCTAATTTAGCCAAAGCTGCAAGAGATCCTGGTCTTTAAATCTGGGTTCCATTAATGCCTGCACAGAAACAGTTCAAGAAAGGTTGGTTTCTCCTTCTGTTTGGTGTGGTCCTCAAATGCAGCCCCGATCCCCTTTTGTGCTGGGAGAATCACAGCAGTAGATAGCTGGTGACATGTATATTTAGATGACTGACTTCAGGCACTTACGTTTAAATATGTGATTTAATGTGCCTTCATTTTTATGTCCTGAAATGGGGACACTGCTTGGCTCAAAGAAGATCAATTAATTTTTGTGTTGCTTTTAAGTTCTTTAATTGAAGATGTTACATAAATAATTATTTAATAGACTTTAACAGGGGTTTTTGCATGAGCTGCAAGATCTGCTTAAAGCACATAAATCAGTATGGGCTGAATTAGTAAAATAAGTTCAGAAATCTAAAGAGTGCATCAGAAGTTAGACTAGTGCATAAGAAGGGTTAAAAGCTGAGTTGCCTTTTCATTGGCAAAGAAAGCAGACAGATTGTTGTTTTGTGAACCTTTAGACTTCTCATTTCTCAGGAATCACAAAATCCATTTGAAAAGATCTAGGAAATAAAGAAAGAAATGGTACAAGTAGCATCCTGGTCAGTAAAGCACATGAGTCTGCAGGCACACAGACAGGACGATGCCATGAATCTCCCCTTTGTGTTGCAGTTCAGAAGAGGAGTTATTTTCTTCAGCTGAGCAGATGCCAAAGGCTCAGAGAAGGGCGAGTGGAGAGAGCTCAGCCCCTCTTTCTAGCAGAATTGTATTTGCCTGGTTTCTCGAGTAACAGAAGAGAGAATCCCATCCTAATCTGCAGCGATCCAAACCTGCTCGTCTGGGGGTTATCGCAGCGGAGGGTGTAAGGCAGAGCATGAGCAATTATTATTTCATCCTTCCATCCCCCAGTCCAGAACATGTTTCATCCAACACAGATTTCCATATCCACCAGTTCTAGGGAAAGTTCCTTCCCTGCCATCTCTATGATATTTTACAAATATTTACATGCTTTTTTCCATCTTTCCCCGAAAGTATACTTTATCACACCCACATCCAAAAGCTTCCCTCTCCAACTACAGAAGCTAATTTATTACTTCTCTGGCTTTTCTTCTCAACAGCTATTCAGATCACAGTGTTAGTGTTTCTTCCAGTAATACCAAAGCCCTGTGATGACGTTTTAACGAGTCATTTATAACTTACTAGCAAAATAGTTCACATCAGTGTGGTATGGCTGTGATCCACCCAAGGAAGCTGCTGTCCAGTAAATTACTGAATTGCCTGTCTTCATGCAGTGCTCCCCAAACTCTCCAGCATCTCTTCCCTGCTTTCCATCACTTAACTTAGTGCCAAGATGAAGGATGGCAGCTGTTTCAGCACTTAATGCCAGATTCTTCCTTTGCAGACTAGGGGGAGGGGATTTCTTTTCGCGATGCCCCTCTTCCCACTGAGACTGCAGTAGTATTACCTCACGTCTTTAAATACCAGTCTTGGAGTTACCGGTGTGACAGCATGGTGCAGAGGTTTTATGATACAGAAAATTTATGTGAACAATTCCTTTTTTTTCATTTTCCCAACATTTAAAATCTAAAGTTACTTTTGAATCCTTCAATTAGTTAATTCACCCTTTTCTCATAAACACTGCAATTGTTTAAAGCTTTGGAATAGTACTGCCCGTATTGTTTTCTGTAGCCTGCCACGTCTGGAGGCCTCAGTGTTCCCCCACAGCACAGATGCTGCGTATGCCCGTAACACGGGAGTCTGTCGCTCACGCAAAGCTCTTCATTCTGTACCTTACACAGGAGGGCTACAGCACTGATGGCAGCCTGTACCAAGTATCTATAAATAACAAATCATCACACTCACCTGCACTGTCTTCTTCTAACACATTATTATTAACCTCCGTTGCAGCACTTTTACTTCAAAATACTGGAATCAGCTTGTTATTCTACCTTTAGTTTACACTAAACCTCAGCTCCAGGTAATGCCAGGAGATCATCTGAGGTCTCTGTTTTAGTAGCAGCATGTTGCTAGCACGGAAATTCATCTGCTTTTCATAAATATTTGATAGGGCTCTATCACCCTCATCATCCTTTTGGGCTGGTTGGAAGAGGATCCCCCCGCAATTGCAACCCATTTCTGAGTTGTCACGGAAAGTCAGTTGGTGATATTTCAATCAGAGTGTTCTTATAACAAATTCCATTCAAATTCTGTCTGAAAGGGAGTTAAGGTTTCATCCCGCTGCTTAGAGAATGATATGCTAAATGCAGCTTCCCATGGGCTTGGCTGCAGTCCAGCACTTTGTAATTTATAGTTCTCCTTCCCAATTCTGGCTGTGACCTTGGGACTGCACACTGAAGTTCTCCAGCTCGGCACTCTTTGCAAAAGCCCCGTCCCGGGTCCTCGTCCCTGCCCAGCCCGCAGGTGGCAGCGCCAGAGCAGCTCTGGGGAACCCAGGGCGGTGCTCTGGCACACGGGCAGTGGGAGCAGCGCAGGGCAGTGCTCGGTTTCTCTTCTTTACTATTAGGAGCAAGTCATGGAACATTGTTCTTAAATGACAGAAATTACTAGCTGGCTTCAAAGCATGAAATTCATTCACAGAAAAAGGTTTAAATTATATTAGCCAAAGGCACTTTCTGTAGAGACAGCCACAAAACAGCTCTAATTGGAGAGCTCCAAACAGCTGTTGTGCCCTATGTATTTGTATTGAAAAAATAACTTGGAAGATTATGTTAACATGCAATTAAATAAAAAAAAAGTTTCAACATTATTACTGATCTTATTGATAGTATACAGGGGGTGCCTAAGATGCTTTACTGAGAAATGTGTGTGTCCGTGGCCAGAGGAGCTGACAACCCAGATTGTAACACATGCCACTTTTAACAGAAAAATTGTGTAATTGAGAGAAATTATTGCCCCTTGAAAATTACATTCATTATAGATTGTAACAGAGATATGTCGTCAGAATGACTGTGGTTCCCTTCAGTTAAAGAGCTATTCAGAAATACCAGTGTTTCAGCTCATGTATGTAGCTGCAATTGTTTTAGCAGAGTTAGTGAAGGAAAGCAATCTAGAGGAAGGTACAGCAGACCCATGCAGCTCTTGTTTCTTTATTCTTTGCAGCTTTTTCAAGGACATATCTTCTGAAAGTACTTGTTTGTACTTACCTATCTGGATTCCTTAGGATGGAGAATAATCTTAAAATAAAAAGGGATTACTTTTAAAATAATGATTTTAATTTTTTTTAATTTTAAAATCATTATTTTAAAAGTCTTTTAGATTTTTTATTTCACTAGTAATTGCCATGGATTTTCTGCAAAACAAGTGATACAGATTTAGCTTTGAAACCAAAGAAAAACAACTCTTCATTTTTTCATTTGTTCTTCAAAGTGTTGCATCTGACATTCTTAGTGATTGGCATTTGCCATAAAAGAGCCATCTCTGTAACCCAGTTGTATCCCAGTTGTATCTCTTTTGAAGTGCTTCTTCTGTTACCTGTTGTGAAGACATCAGAAAATCACTATGTTAAGTAGTTCTTTGTAAACAATAAACCACCAAACCCGAGAAACTCCCTTTGCTAGATGCTCATCACCAAGATACCACTGGCAAAAAAAATTGATCAGCTCCCTGGACCAGTCTGAAACTGGTGGCCCTCAGCTGGAGAACTTCCACAGAGACCCGTGAGCTTTTCTGCTTCTCTTGCGACGCAGGTGCAGAGCGGCGACGCCGCTGGTGGGCAGCGCCCGCAGGTGAGGGCTGCGCAAAGGCCCTGGGCAGCGGTGCCCCGGGGGAAGGGACGACTGGCAGTGCTTAGGGCACGTTTCTGTGCAAGAGCTTTCTGTGCTCTACACTGAGTATTTGTTCTGGCAGTAGCTCTAATTGTGCTGTAAACCACCCTGGGTGGTGGTTGCTGTGTGCCAGGAGTTGGACTAGAAGCCAGCCAGCAGTGAGCTCTCTGATAATGGTGCATCATTTTGCCGCAGGAGCCTCATGCCCGTGGGTAGCAACAGCCTTCCTCCTTCCTCCCACGCTCCTCTGAGCAACCGAATCCCATCTCCAGGGTGTCTTCTGGACTATAAACTTGCTGTTGTTTATTATTAGCACACCTTACGAAGCACGAGGTGTGTGTTAGAAATACCTTTCTCTCACATGTTAGAAATTCATATCAGCCTGTCTCCAACCTGGCTGACCCCATTCCCATGCATTTCTAGGGGAAAGAAGAAGCAGGGAGAATTTGTGCAGAGGGTACCCACCACCAGAGCTCATAATTTCCTCCAGGAATAATCTTCTCTCTGCAAAGTCCTGCTCAGCCCTCAGAATCTCCTCATTCTTTTGGTAAAGACCAGTCAGTGTTGGCTTTTGCAGTGCTCTGAGCAGAGGCAGTGGTTTCTTCCAGTTTTTCAGTGTTGCAGAGGTTTTTGTGTGATCACTGGCATTATTCATGCACACCTCCAGCTCCTCATCCTTAAGTGACTTTGAGACTTCCTTCTATAATCCACCATATCAGCAGCCCTCTGGGCTGGCCTTGCCTTAGTAACAACTGCTGCTTCTTCCAGCAGCTCTCCCAACACCTCGTGCCAGCGGGACAGAAAGCTGAGCTCCATAAGAGGGCACTATGTGGAATTCATCCACATTTGGATGGGGAGGGAGGGTGCGTGATGGAAAAAGGAAATGTTTAAGAGAGCATCAGAGGAAGCAGCTGGGCTAATTCAAAGCAGCAGCTCTGCCTTGTCATTCTGTGTGTCACTGTGTGCCGGTACCTGGAGCAGAGCCTGTGAGACCAAGGAGTCCTCGTTCCATCTGAACTGGCTCTTGTGTGTCTGATTAAAGTCTCTCTGCTTTTTCCAGCCATGCAGCATCTCACTGGCTGCATAAGCCTGGCAGTTACGCCACACTGGGCACTGTCCCTGTTTGATTATTCAACTGCCCTCTTACTTTCTTTTCTCAGGGCTTCTTTTCCCATCTAATATCTCACCGAAACTTCTTTCTTAGCTCCAGGCCATTGCTCCCTGACCTACAATTTTCTGAGCCTGTGAATAACTTCCTTCATTTCTGTTGTTACTTTGATATTAGACTGTGGTCATGTTCACCCTGAGCCATCTCTTTCATTGGACTCTATGAATTTGGCTTTCTCAGCCTCTCTACATAATATGTTCTCTAATCTACATGCCATTGTCCTCCTTTGTTTTCATCTTCTTTTGAAGTTTGGTTTCTAGAAATACACAGCATCATGGTTTTAGATGGCTGTTATTTGTATTGACTTACATGCATTTCCCACGGTTAGCTGTATTTTCTTACCCAGCAGGGCTATTTTTTTAATATATTGGTTTACTTTATGAAATTATCTCTCTGCTCTCCAAATTTAATTTTGCAAATGAAAATATACCAAATAGCTCTCCATTTTGCTGCCAAGGTAGCAACAGAAAGCAGTAAGACTGAAGAAGGCAACTGGTTGTAAAGGCTCCTAAGGTCAATTTTTGTTTGCTGCAAAAGCCTTGCATGGGTTCAGTGCAGCTTCTGCACAGGTAACACGGGAGGCAGGACTGTCCTCAGGATATCCCTGTGCCATGTGTAAGGATCTCTATCATTTTGGAAAGTACTATCAGCTACCTGTCCCCAGACATTCAGTTTCTGCAGTTAACATAATTTCCTCTGCTTTATCACCAAAATATGCATTTCTATCCTATGGGAAGTTCTAAGTTTGGGGTTTCTTTAAGATTAAAAAAATCTCAGTTTTAAAACTTGTCCTGAAATACAAAATTCTTGGGAAAAAAATTTGGAGAAAGCAGAAACGCTCCATCTAGATGATTTTTATCCAGCCTGGGTACTATGATGTGGCTGTACTGACGAATCTCCCCTTGTCTCAGCTCAGCATCCCACAGGAGCTGCCAGCCCCAGCCCACCCTGCCCAGAACTCTCCCAAGCAGGCCCTGGGGCTCAGCCAGCACCAGCCTCCACCACGCAGAAGTGCCTTGTTTACCTTGCTGCTTTTTCTAAAGTTTATAACAAATCTACACCTGACAAATGTAAAAGGCAAAAAGCCTCAGGAAAAGGTTGTATCCCATCATGGGAAAGGAGATTGTGCCTGGGAGTGAGATCTTTGTATGGTGAAAGAATTACAGCTCCCCCAGAGCAACAGGGAGGTTGAGAAGAAGGGAGAAATTTGAACGTAAATTTTTAAAATGAGGCCATATTAAGATTTCTGACAATGTCAGAGATCTGACAGATGGAAACAGCCTCCTCCACTGCAGCACGGTCGGCGTTGTGGACACGCTTGGCACTGGACCTGTGCACGCGCGCCATTCCCTGTGGTGCCCGTGTGCAGCCTGGCACCGGAGGTGTCCCTGGGGGAACACAAGAGTCCCTCCAGGAACATCGGCAGCCTCTGCCTTGAACTCCCCCGGCACCGGCCCCTGCTTTGCCTCCTCCTTGATTCTGTGAAACCACTGGCGCTTCTTGTCCTGGGCTTGTAATGGGTTTGCAATTAGGGTCTCAGTTTTGAAAAATCATGAGAAAAAGAATATCTATAATAATACTGGTTTTAAAATACCTAATTCTTAGTTCTACATTGACTTATTGAAAAAAACCCCTGCCAATACTAATAATAGCAATGCACATGAGGACTGCTGACATAAAGGACAGGAGAAACTTTCTAAAATATCTCCTATCTTTATAAATATTTATTCGTAGCAATACTGCGAATTTCACTGGCACCTCACCTCACTCCGTGTCAGCAGAGCCATGACAGCTTGGTAGGACAATACCAAGTGAACAAACAGCATCTGCAGGGCTCATTCCTGCCAGAAGAATTGGGCTCTGAATAACTTTTCAGTGGTTGAACCAAAATCATTAGGGGGAAGAATTGCTTTAGTTGTCCAAAAGACATCTTGAGTGTTTCATTTTTATCATTGAAACAGAAATCTTCAAAACTAAAAATAATTTCCAATACAAAAATTACCTTTTTCCTTGTAAATGTCAAAACAAAACATTTGGATATTTTTTAAAGTTCAGAGTGATGTTTCTCATGTTTAATTAGTTGCTACCCTCATTTAAAAATCCCCCCCAAACCAACAAATAGTTCGTAAAACACTTACATGAAGGATCCCAGCAAGCCTCAGCAAGAATTACAGTAATTGCCTTTTAGACAATCAGTGTTTTTAATGGACACTGAAATGCTCTCTGGAAATGGGCTGCTGCATCTGTCTGTTAGTTAATTATTAAATTCAAAATGTTTGAAATATGTGTTGTAAGATGACTTTATTTTAATTTTCCCAGCACAGCAGAGACATTGACAGCTCCTGGATGATACTGCACTGAACTGTCCTCTTTAATGACATTTTCTTTTTAATAATCATTGATCCACACAAATTTGACAGTTCCTAAATAGGAGCTCATCGCTCACATTGCTTGTGAGAGCTGTGTCAAGGGCTGACTCTGGCACAGAGGATCTCCTGCTATCCAGGTTTGCCACATAATCCCATGATAGCTGGATATGATTTGGATTCTAATATTTTGTGGCTAGTCGAAATACAATATACAAAAATACCATGCCTTTTGTCCATGTGTGCTGACAACGTTCCGAAAGGGAAGGTAAAGTCCTGTGGTGAGTCACAAGCAAAATAAACGGGTTTGGAAAGCTGTATTTCCTGCTGTCCCTAAGACAAGAGCCTCCCAGCTCCCTCTCCACTCCGTTTGGGCCAAAATATCACCTTTTTCTTAGTTGATTGTTTAAAAGATTGGCCATCCCAGCTCAGTTGTTTTGCAATAGGAACACCAAGGTCTTTGCCATCCTTCAGCAGATGACAGGGATGGCTTAGCCTGTCTGGGCCCCCAGCACGAGCCCTGGCCCAAAACCCAGGGAACAGGCTGTGCTCTCTGCTGATGGAGCAGGAGGGCAAGGCAGGGGGAAAGAGGGCAGGGAGAGGCTGAGGAGCACGTGGTCCATGGTAAGACACCAATCCATTAACTGGTTTTGCCTCTCCTGACCTCCTGTCTCTGACATTGCTCCCAGCACATCCTTCCGCAACCCCCACGCTGACTGGAAAATACATTAAATAAAATCAGGCAAAAGACAGCAACCCATGCACCTGCTTAAGGCAGGAAAAGTGGGATCTGGGCTGTTCTTGGGCCCTGGTGAGGCAACAGACATGAAGCAAAGGGGTTAAAAGGCTGCAAGAGGAAGGTGTAAATTGAAGACCTAGAGCTGAGACTCAACTATAAGAGTGAGAAGAAGCCAGGGGAGCTGGCATCCCTGCCTAAGGGATTCGTGGAGAACAGAAGGCTGCCTGGCTGTTGAAATGTCCTTTCAAGGACACCAAGGAGCATGGGAACAGTTTACAGCAATTCCTGGTGGCAGAGGCAGGAGGAGTCTCCCATAGGCTGGACCTTGACTCAGTCACAGTATGGCAAAGCCTTGCTTTTCCCTCTCACTGTTTTAGGTCTTGTCCTAGAGTCACCTTGAATGTTATGAAAGCAAACACCTTCTGGAGATGAAATTGTAACTTGTGGTATAAGAGCACACATGGAGCCCTAAAAAACCACTGACATTACAAAATCATGTTTTAGTGGGTCTGGTCCTAAGGAGCTACTGTGGCTTCCAGCTGTTGTACAGAGCCTTGAGAGTCATCATCCCCTTTATAATTTTAGGAAGAAAAGACATCAACACTTTTGTGACTTCTTCCCTTTATAGGGAGTGCTGTGGGGAAAAAAGATGGGGAAGGCCTCCCAGTCCTTTCTCAGAGAATTCCCTGGATTAGGGAAGGACAGTCCTTTAGGACCCCTAGATACCACTGCTACATTTATTCCTTTTTTAGTGATTTCCAGCAATTCTCACAGATTAGTACCCCCTCAGGACAGTTCTGCTCATGGACACATAATGCTCTGTTTTCTCCTTCCCTCAGCATCTCCCCTGAACTGGTATCCTTGGGAATGAGAAGGGTTTACAGTTCTTCCCCCCTTTTCATCTTGTAAGCTGTACTCATTCTCTGCTGCTACACAAACAATAAACCAGGCGCCTGAGCAGGGACTGTCTTAGTAATATTCCATTTCTCTGTCAGACTTTAGGTCAGGGGATAATTTTGGGTGAGGTATTGTCTGCAAAGACAATGAATGCAAGAAACCATCTTTCTCCCAGCAAGGGATAAACTAGATCTGCAAGTGATTTTCTCTGTCACTATCTATGTTTCTACTAGGGAATGAACTGCTGGACGAGGAGAAGGATTTATTGCTTGGACTGTAGTGATGGATACTTCCAAAAGAGCTCAACTCAGGTTATGTCCTCACTGCCTCATAAGGGCAGCGTGGGTCCAGCAATAAAAGGATATTTCCCTCTGTGCAGAGACTACCTGGAGAGCACAGCATATTCCCCCTGAAGGGGTGATGGCAAGGATTTGTGGTGTGGATGGCTCAGGTCTTGAATATCAGCAGGAACTTGAGGCAGTGTTGTGGTTTTAGTAGAGGCGAGGGGGCCATAAAGATGGCTCCTGTGAGAAGTTTCTGGAGTTCTTCACCATTTCCAGCAGAGCCAATCTCTGATGGCTCTGAAGATGATGGACATGTCACTGGCCATGTTTGGGCCAGTGAGAAAGGTTGGTTATGCCTCTGTGATGACAGATTTAAGGAAAAATCAAAACAAAATGGACACGCAGCTGCTTTTAGTTAGAGAAGGAGGAGGATGTGAGAACATGTGAGGGAAAACAACATGGAGACACCAAGGTCAGTGGAGAAGGAGGGAGAGGAGGTGCCCCAGGCTCTGGAGCTGAGATTCCTCTGCAGGCCGTGGTGAGCCCATGGTGAGGCGGGGTGTCCCCCCTGCAGTCCATGGGGTCCATGAGGGATGCAGAGCCACCCGCAGTCCGTGGGTGAGGTGCCAACATTGGAGCGGGAGATGTCGGAAGCCGCAGCAGCCGCAGCAGCCATGGAAGAAGCCGCAGGAGCCGTAGATGCCAGAGAAGCCGTAGCAGGTGCAGCCCAGTGAGAGACAGAGACTGAGATAAAAGTCCCGCAGTTTGCGAAGGAGGTGACCACGCTGGAGCGGGTGGATGTCGGAGGAAACTGCAGTCCAGGTGGGAGACCCGGTTGGAGAGAGAGGGGCCCCCTGCTTCCATGCTGGAGCAGTTTGTCCTTGGAGGACTGCATTCCATGGACAAGAAAAACCACGCCACAGAGGTTCACAGAGAACTGTCTTTCGTGGGAGGGACCCCACGGCAAAAGCAGAGGAAAAAACTCCTCTCCCTAAGCAGGGGAAGAAGATCTTGGAAACGGACTGACCTGAACCCCAACACCCTGTCCCCCTTGCACTGTTGGTGGGAGGGAGGGAGGGGTGGGGAGTGAAAAGAAGGGTGTCTTTTAAAGGTTTAGTTTATTTCTCATATCCTCCTTCTAACTCAGGTAGTAATAAATTTTCACTTTTGCAACTTTTAAGCTGAGCCTGGTTTGTCCTTAGAGCATTTTCTCCTGGTTCCTTATCTCAACTCATAGACCTCTGAGTTAATTCCCTTGTTTTTTTTCCCTCTCCTTCCCTCATCTGCCCAGCTGTGGCAGGGGAGGGAACGAGTGAGTGGCTGCCGTGGGTGCCTGGCACTTAGCCAGGATCAAAACCACGACAGGCAGATTTTGGCTTTCTTTGTTTTCAGCCTTTCTGAGACATATGTCATTCTAGAACAATTCTTAGGACTTGTGTTCTAAGAAAGCTCTCGAAATACTGAAGTAGGGAGGAGAGTTCTGGGGAAATGCAATGCATTACAGCAGTTCCCTCCCTGGAAGCCTGAAGCACATTCGTAGCCTGCCCATTACCAGCCTCAGGCAGAAAGAAATTTGCATGCCTGATGCCAGCAGCAAACTCCTCCGTGAAGCAGTCTGTTTTTAAGATCCTATTCATTATAAGGAAAGGTCTCACAGGTCAGTCTGTTGTTTTACTTTTCAAATGAGAATGCCATAGTCCAGCTCGTACCAGCAGCAAGGTACCAGCCCTCAGCCTTGTACATTTGTTTTTCCAGGCAACTGCAGGAAAAAAACCCTTTAGTGGGTTCAACAAAGGCAACCAAAGATAATTATGTGTATAATATATAGACATGAAGGTGACTCGTGGATGTTTATACTTCCCAGACTGAGAAATGTTATTAGAGGCAACAGGATGTTTTGAGCCTACAGCATCCTATTTTTTTCTGTGAAATGAAACTCCATAGTATCACGGGGTCAATAGTTTTCTTCTGCTGTTAGCCCCTCCGTTCTGTTAAAAATTCTGGAATATTCTTTCCCTTTTTCATTTTTATGTTTGTTTGGGATTTTGTTTATTTGTTTTTGTTTGTTTTCTTTTGCTTACCAGATAAAGAAATGCTTCTCTTAAAACTCCATTGTAGTCAGTGAATGTCTGTAGCTGACACTGAATGAAGTTGTCATTATGACTTAGGATTTCACTGACTGTGCTTTATAATTTTGATATTTTGCAAGAGGTTTTTAACTTTCATTTTGTGCATTTGTGGAATTGTTTAAAGTGGCTTTGCCATACTAAAAGGATATTGAGGAAAGCCTGTTGTTATTACCATGCAAGCCAGACAGTCTTAACAGCCATTTAGTCAGATGTAAATCCACAATTATAAATCACCATGTGAAGGGGAATCGCAATCACTACATTTTGATCTATCACCACAATACTTTTCATATAAATATACTGACCAGAATAGGAAATTTAGATGTATTTTCTGTGTCTTTATGCAGTAAACATCTCCTTGGAGCACCATTTGTGCTAGAAGTCAAGAGTATCTCTGAATAAGAACTCAGAAAGAAGAGATGGTGCCAGGCTTATGCACAGCAGAGGGATTAAAAAAACCACAAAAACCTGCTGCGTGGCAGAACTGCACAGGCCTGTAAAGTTCCTACGAACTGGCGTGTACAGCACGTGTACTTGTTTACGTGTAATGCTTAAATAGTTCCCTCTGCTTCAAAGAGAAGGGCTGTCCTGGGAGCTGTGGGGCAGTCAGAGTTTAGTTCTGACTTTTCCATGGACTTCTCTGGCATTTTCTGGAAGTCATTTCATTTCATTGTGCCTAAGTTTCTTCATCTGTAAAATAAATCCTTCAAATACAATTGGATCAGCTTCATACAGCAAATTACATCTGATGCTGAATCATGTCTTTTATCTCTCTATCTGCCTGCTTATTTTTATTGTGAGCTCCTCAGGGCAAAGATTATCACTTGAAGTCTCATATATAATAAAAATGTCTTTAGCACCACAGATCCCGTTCTCGGGGACTGGAAGCTTAGTATAATAAAAATAAACAAAAGTGATCAGCCACGGGAATTAAAATAAAGCATCCAAACCAAAGAAAATCTATACTTATGACCTTCTCTCATGAATATACTGGCCCCCAGAACAGATATACTGTTTAGGTGCATCCCTGGGCAGATGTAAATTGCTTCAATGTTTGGCCTATTGGATGTATTAAGAAAAGCTTTCTTGCCACAGCAGAGCCATTTAAGAATGAAATAAAGACCATAGTCTAGGAAATGGGGTAGTCAGTCTTTAAATAACCTTAACAAGGGTTTGGAAAAGAACATTAATATTCCTGAACCTCTCTTTTCATTTGTAGGACCAGGTTGGCTAGTCTAAACGTACCTGAGCTGGAGAAAAATTGGGGGAAAAAAGGATTTTTCTGGTGACACAGGCACATAGGGGTGGGGTACCTGGAAAAGAGACCTGAGAACCCACACAGGTCTGCCTGTTTCCAGAGCCAGGGCTACCAGCCAGGTTTCGTGGCACGCTCAGATAGCATAGAAAGACTTCATTAAAAAGTTCCTTCTTAGAAGGCAGAAGCTAAAATTTTGTTCTTACTGAAAATGTCATTTCCTGATACAGACTAGAGATACATCCTGAATAGAAACATGACAGGGATTTGGTCTGCTGAGCAGTTTCAGAGCATGTTTACCATACTTCATCTGGTCAAAAAACGGAAGAAAGGCAAAGATGGAAATATTTTCTTTTTTTAATGCCTAGATTTGCTAGATTTGAACGTTATTTGCAAACAAATACAGAGGAGATAATAGGCTTATTAGGCTATAGAAACATGCTTGAAAACTGTGGGAGGAGGTGATCGGTCACTGAGGTCAGTCCCTCCAGGTTGAGCAGGAACTCTTTCCTCAGACAAATCTCACTGTTTCCCATTCAAGTTGGTTGCAAGTCCAGAGCCTAAGGTGGTGTCCTAATGATAGGCTCGTGATACAGTGCTCATTATTTTTCATACATATTAAACTCATTTTGTTCCCAGAAGAGGTCTCTGGGGTCAGCTGACGCCCCTGACGCTCGTTCCCTTCAGTGGCATTAATGCGTCTGTGGCAGTGTCCCAGCAATTTTGCCTACATTTTAAAGAACATTATTTTCTTCCAGAAAAACATTTCAGTTCTTGCAATCAGTGCTTGTTTCTGTAAATTAAGGAATGAATTGTGCCAAATTGTTCTCCTCTTTTTCTCTCTTCTAGGGTTATTTGCAATGTAGCTTATGCTACTGTCAGTACATCCACTGTGTGCTTTACAGGAAAATGAAATCATTACACAAAACACAAATGGCTAGACCTCTTTCATAATCACACACTCTTAATTGGCATGTAAGCACCAAGATCCCTGTAATACATGCAGTAAAATGTCTCTGACTCATTTTTTTCTCCCAGGTTGAAAGGTCAATGAGAATATTTTTCTTTAATTTGACAGGCGCACAAGAAATAATGCAAGACTCATTTATGGTCAGGTAATGCACAAAGAAATCTATAAATCAAGCTAAGGGGAATATTAGATCATGCTCATATCTGAACCCATCTGGCTTAGTTCACAAAAGAATCAATATGAGGCAGAGAGCTCAGTATTACTCGTGATTTATGCTCTTGCATCTAAGGGGAGAAACATTTGCAATTTTTAAGTCTTTTCATCTGAAACAAAAGGTGAAAAAGGGATATACTGTTGGCTATTAGAACACATGCAATAGGTAAGTGATATGGTGACAGGTTACAGCTGGGGGGAAGGGATGGTTCATTCTCCTTAATGACTCAGCACACTGCTTTAGTATTTTCATCTTCACACCCCTCCCCCCAACTGTATTAGTACAGAGATGTTAAGAAATAAAATTGGCTAGATTTCCACAAGTTTGATACTTGTAAATGAATGCAATTGATAGTTCTTGGGCACAGTACTTTTAGGAAATACAGCATATTGTGACATAGAGCTTTTCTTCACTGTCTCCTTTCAAATACTACTTTCGTTAATAAACCCTGCACCTCAAAACGTAGCATGGCCAAATATTAATCCTGCCCCATACCATTGTGCACACATAAGCTTTTGATCCCTTTGTGAACACCCAGGATTTACATGAAAGCTTTCTACTTCTATAGTGCATCTCTCAACTAAATAAAATCTCCAGTTGGCCTCGAGTTGAGCCTCCCCAAGAGGCAGGATGAGGAGTGTCAGACGGCATTGCTGAACGCTGCACCAGCGCATGGGGGTGGGAGGCAGAGCGAGAGATCTCACAGAGCAATTAGGGTATGAAAAACACACTGCAGTGATGGGTGCCATAAAAGTGTCAGGGGAACTGGGGCAAGTAAAACATCCATTTCAGCTTCAGTGATTTGTTTTACATACAGTGCTAATATCCTTCATACAAATACCAAATGCAGTTTAATTTAAATCTCGGAAGCCATTTAGACCAAAGTGAGAGCCTGATGTATTTTTCTCCCAGCTAATGTGTACAAGAAGAATCAATAATTTTCCCAGTATATTTTGATAAATTATTACATCAGACATTATTGATCCAGTCAAAGAAGAAGGAGGTCAAAATAATGGAAATCAGTAGGTTGTGATTAGAAATGCTTGGGATATTCATTTGGAAAAGGTTGATAACTAAAATGGTCTATGGGCTTTACACTTATTGATTTAATAAATAGAATAAGCCTTGCTGATCCAAAACAAGGTTACTTGTATAGGTGCTTAAGGGGGTTGTGTTGTTGAAAGCCAGTCTATATGTCTTCTGTATGTGTTTGAATTATATTTTAGTTCAGCACACTGAAAGCATTTATTTTAAACATCTGTTCCTTTCAGCCACAATTTCCTACCACACTTTGCTGCTGAGAACACTTAGACTTCATTCTGGCAGTAGGCTTAGTACTCTTTCAAGTATTTATTTAAAAGTTTTTGATATGTTTGTGTCATTATTAGTAATGAATGCATTCATTAATTTACACATGCATTATATACACTGGGAAGGATCCACGAGCCTCCCACACAAGAGGCCGTTGTGTTGGGGCTGTGCTATTGACTGGTGCTTGGGTATGTCCTTCTAGCAGAGACTAATACAGTGTTTCACATTTCAGTCCAAAATACTCCAAAATGTTTTCAAAAACATAACTGGCAGTTAGCAGAGATCATCACCCATCCCAGGAAGGCCCAGCCCTTGAGGCATTGTCTGGCACTGCAGAGCCCTCAGGACTGCACAACCAGGGACCAGAGGCTGCCATGTCACTCTCTACACACAAGAGAGAGAAAAAAGGAGACAGAACAGGATTTGTCTGGGCGGGACACAGTCAGCATACAATATCCACAGCTTTCTCTGCCCTTGTCTTCATACCGCTGGAGTTTCTTTTGTTTTGGGAATGCCCCTAGTCTTTGTTTCTTCCCTCCCTAGCTTTACTGTCCGGGCAGTATTCCCCTACTGGGGTTCAGTTTCCTTTTTGCAATCTCAGCCTTCTCTTCCATGCTTTTGCTGTTATCATGGTCTCCAGCAGCGTGTTCTCAGTGAGGCTCCTGCACCAAACACCCTGAGCCCGCAGGCCTGGTCAGAGCAGGCCCCAGCTGCCCGTGAGGAGCACTCCTGGTCAGAGCAGGCCCCAGCTGCCCGTGAGGAGCACTCCTGGTCAGAGCAGGCCCCAGCTGCCTGTCAGGAACACTCCTGGTCAGAGCAGGCCCCACCTGCCCGTGGGGAACACTCCTGGTCAGAGCAGGCCCCAGCTGCCCGTGGGGAACACTCCTGGTCAGAGCAGGCCCCAGCTGCCCGTGAGGAGGGCTCCTGGTCAGCACCGGCTCCAGCTGCCTGTGAGGATCTGGATGTGTCTCACTTGCTCTCTCACGGGAGGTGTTTTCCCAGTGCCCGTCCAGCAGACCAGAGCGCTGCCTTGGGGAAGGGCAGTTTGGCTGAGCGTACCATACAAGTACTGTTACCGTAGCTCTGAATTACAGATGAGACTCAGAGCTCTGCTACATCTCTGGGAACGTGAGGGTTGGTCACATCCCATCCACTTCAAAAGTCCTTCCTAGCACAGGAAATGTGTATGTGCAGATATGGCTCGTTGAAAGTTTAAAATTTTTATCCCATCTTCTCTCCTCACTTGGAACTATTTCAAAATTTCTCTTGAGCATGACAAACTAAATTTGCTTTCCTTAAGGTCTTTAAAAATTCCTTGCTCTGGTTCTGGTGTAATAAATACCTACTGACATTTGAGTTGATAGTAATTACAAAGCCTGGGCCACACAGGACAGCAATGTAGAGTGAAAAATTAAAACATCCATAGGTAGTGCTTATTTGCTGCAAGTAGAAGGAGATCCTGGAAAAGAATTCTATATTTCATCCCAACCATCCTTCACCATGGCCAATGTCTAAAGATATGTGTGTTTTCCCTTACCAGCAGCACATCCAGCAGGCACAGCAGCTGTGTACGAGTTATATCACCAGGGTGACAAAAGTCATCTTCCAGACAGGTAGAAAATGATACAAGCTCCTTGGCACATGACTGGATTGATCATAGCTGCTCTGCACCTGTTTGAAGGTACAATAGTAGTGCATAGCAAGTTATACTGGTAACTCAGTGTAGCAGCATCACAGCCTCTCTGCTGAGTTATAATCTCCTTTAGACTGTACAATGCAACTTTTTCTTCTCGATAAGATCTGTTATTTTTGTCATGTGCTCTGCAATAAGACATCTGGATCATCATTAGCCCAGACAAACTTCATAGGTTTTTTGCCTGCCCAAATTGTTTCATCCTAAAACTCACCAGAATGAGCAGTGTTAGAATGAGAAGAGCTGGCTGGGGTGAAATGGGAGAGAAACACTAATCCCCAGTTCCTGTACATGCTGCAAGATGAAGCAGAGTCTTCTGAGTTATAGCAGTGGGACATGCAAAGCTTTCTGGTCCTTTCTAAACTGCCCAGATTTCACTGAGCTGAAGCCAGGCTGTAAAGTATAAGACAGAGAGTGCTCAAAGGGCCATTTTCTTTACTTTGCAGGCTCTGAGTTCAGCTCTGGACATTTACATGTAGTAGTGGTTTAGGATTAGATTAAGAAATACTTCATGCCTGGGATTATACACAAATTCAGGGAAGTCATTTCAGATCTCTGAGGAGCAGTCCTAAAGCAGAAAGGCAGCTGTCCTGTGCACGGTGAGGTGCTGAGCACTGAGCTCTTGACAAGGCACCAGCGAGTGATTTGGTGTCCCTCACCTGAAATGAGGTATGATTTCCCCAGTGGGGAGCCTGGTATTTGTACTACAGTCAGGTCATAATGTTTGTATCTCTGTTAAAACGGCATATTATTCCCAATGCCAGTATCTTTCTGGCCACAGAGGCTAAAGTGATGTTTCTTGTTCATACTTTATGCAGGATTTTTCCTGCAAAGCTTCACTTCTTTATTGTTTCTTATTTAGAAACTCTGAGTTATGTAAATTAGAGCTGTGACTTTTGCCTTTCCAGGGGCTGGAGTTCAGTTAATGTAGAGCAGTGCCAAGGAACAAAGGGGGTTAGAGGATGTTTTGAATTGCCATTCTCTTGCTTGTGATTTATTCTTCCTATCTCTAGCATTCCTCTGCAGAGATATTTATAAAATAGGTGTTCCGTGCACTGTATATCACAGGTTTATTTAGGATTGTTGTTGAAGATTTACACTGCTCAAAAGAGCAGTCATAGCAGATAATTCCATTTGCAAGCTTCAACAAAATGTTCCAGGGAAAGTGCTGTTATCACTGTGAAGAATTTTAATGATGGCAGGATTTACAGACAACTTATTTGGCAAACAAGGCTGCGGCAAGATAACTCAGCAAGTTCCTTTGCCAGTGGTGTTTTTGTATTCTTGCTGCTGCCTGTTAAACACACCTTACATCCACCTCCCAGCCCTCTCCAGAAGTTTCACCACCATGTCTATCCTGCAGTGCTAACCTTCCTAAACATAAAACACCTCTCAGGATCTCATCTAAAAGAGTTGCTGGGTGCCTCACAGACCAGCCACTGCTTCTTCTGCTATAAAATGTCTTGTTAAGTAAATGTGTTTTGGCTTTGCCATTACAATAAGGACAATAATAATTTTATTAATAACATAGTATGATGCAATGTGATCACAGGAGAAGCTAGGTTAAGATACTTCTTACTTTCTGGGAGATTCCTCATTAATTCACATTTTGCTGACCACAAGTTTCACAACTGCAATAAATTAATACTGTGTTTTAGTACTCCATTACCAACTGTTGGAGGGAGTGAGGAAGAGAGGAGTTTGGAAGCTGGTAACCCCCTTCACCTCATAGTCCTCACTGACCGGAGACCCTCCCTACACGTTTACACCTGCAGGGACGTTCCAGAGGGATATCAGTGGTGTTCTTACTATATATTGCATGTAATAGATATTATTCTGTGTCATATATTGCACATAATATGTAATGATAATACAGTGCTATATATTGCACTTGTCCAGCTTCGATTCCCATCCCTGCAGAAAAACTGCTGTTCTGTCACAGCCTTGGTAACCCCTGAGACGCCGCTGCCTTCCCCCCTCAGGGTCCCAGTGCAGCCGGGTGCCGCTGCTGAAGGGGAAGAGGGGCTCAGTGCCCGTGGCCTTCTCTTCACAGCAGTTCACTGGTTTCTGGAAAAGGGAATTTTTGCTGCTCCTTCTCATATTGTTCCCTTTCAGCAAAAACATCCGATTTTGGTGTTGTCAGTCTGGTAACCCTTCATTAGCACTAGAAATGCTCATCAGTGTAATTCTGTGTATATTGCACTGGAAACCTTGCAAGATGCCACAGAACTCCCCCGTGATTTTTTTCCTTTCTCTCATTGCTTTTATGTTGTCGGCTAGAACAAAAGGCGTTTCAGTTAATTATCTCTGTATTTGCTGAAATCACTAACCTACATCCCAGCTATCACAAAACAGTTGCTTGACTGAAGTTCTTGGCAGATTTAAACACCTTCTGGTTGTAAGTTTAAAAAAATCTATTCCCATTCCCCAATTTGCATATTCAATTTTTTTCTTATACAAAAATAAACATTCTACTTTTTTCACTATTCTCCAGTACCTAAGGAAAAGGAGGACGATTCAGTAGCTGGAAAACTAACCTGAACTGTGGAAGGTCCAAACTCGTCCTCTTTATGTCCACAAATTCCCTGCTTCTGTAGGCAAGTTCTTCAGTTTGCTCTGTCACAGCTTTCCCTTTGTAAAATGCAAGCAACAACATTGTTTTCACAACTACAGATGGTGGAAATCTCAGCTATTACAGTGACAGGAGTGGTGCAGGTGACTAAACTGATAAACTGTTCTGCAAGAACAGAACATGGAGGTATTTAATCTGGTTTAGTGCTTTGAATAATATATTTATGTCCATGACTATGACTTTCTTTCGGTGCCATTCTGTTTTGATGCACTGTTCCCTGGCTGAATGAGTTTCCTCAGTTCACTTCACTGTCCCAAGTGTAGTGAGAAGGCTGCTCAAAGACCTTTTGCCAGTGTCATGCAGCACACAGGATGAGATGGCTCCAACTATTAACATCGTGAGTTGGAGCACCACCGAACAGCCAATCATGACCCTAGAGTTTCAGGAATCATTTCTTTTTCACAGTAGCACATGACATAGCTGGAACTCAATTAATGTTTCCACCGATTTTTCATAGATCCGCGTCCTTGCATGCAACATCCAGACAGATCACGTGCGCAGTCACAGCCACCTCACTAACAGATACAAACTGAATGTCACCCTCTGTGCACCCACCATGCTTCCTCATCCTTGAGGGAAATTTAATGTGATTTTTTTCTCCTCTTGGGCAAAAATTATACAGCTGCAAGATGTGGAGATTTTATCATGGGTGTGGAGAGAGAGGGTTCAGATGTCTCTCTTCTGGCAGATAATTGCTTAGCTTAATGAGGAAGTTTTGTAGTATTTTTAACCATTGCTTCTGTGCCTTGTTTAATTATTTGCATGTGGCATCATCAATTTAAAAAGAGTGTACATATTCAGCACTTCTTCTCAGTCTTGTATTAGACATTAATGAAAATAAGCACGAGGATAAGTTTCTTGCTAATGATGATGGAAAATTAGTTTCAAAACCCCAGAGGTGTTTTGCAAGATACACCAATGATATATAAAGGTCCAAGGAGAGAAATTCAGCACAAAATATTGCCTAGGCTCTTTTGGACTATTTCTCCAAGAGATCCTTTTCCCATTTAATTTTGTAGTTATGAGGGAGGATGGCAAAGCGTAAACACAGAAGGTTCTCAGAGATTGCAGGACTGCAGTACTCACAGCAAGTAAGCGAGGCTGATAAACAGCGCAGGCGAGACGGTGAATGCCAGCATGGCATATACAGTAAAGGTTACACGCCTGGAGACCTACAGCAAAAGACAGATTCATGGGGCTTTTTTTAAGTCTTGAGCTAGCAAAAAGTTGAGTGTCTGGAGAGGAGCAACGCTTTATGCATTAGTCATAACATTTTGAAGGGCAGCAAATCCACAGGCAGGAGCACAGTGTAGGAGGAAAACAGTTCCCAGTTCTTTTCCTCTCATTCTGCCAGGTGCAGCCTCCAGTTACTCCCAGGCACCTCAGCCAAACAACAAGGACCCAGTTCAGAGAGGACCATGCTCTTCTTGCCCTCTGTGCTACCCTGTGCTTCAGCATCTCATTTGCAATCTTGTGTATTCTCGGATAAGGTTGCTGGAGTTGGGCAGCTGTTTTCAGTGTGAAGGGAGGAGACTGTGGATCATTAGGAGTGCCTGGTTTAGTCAGTGGCAAGCAGTCCTGGGAGTGTGTAATACAGGCCACATTTAACAGGAAGGGATCTGTTTCCCCAGCTTCAGATTTTCCTGCAGCTAAATTGGGAAGAGCTGCAGGAGGGAGGGTCAGGTGATGCTGGTGACGTGCTCAACCATTCCAACTCATCAGACAGGTCTTCAGTTGGGGGGTTGTTTACTTTCCTGAACAGCAGACTCCTAATTTTTTAAGAGGGCCTGCGTACCTCTACAGATAAATAAGTCTATGGCAATAAGGCTGCTTTTTTTTTAGGTAATTTTCGGAACAGTTTAGATATAGCCCATGTACACACTCAGCTTGCAAATTCCTCCACCACACAGCTGCTGCACACTGCCTACACCTGCTGTTTGCATTGTCTCCCAAGTCCCCGGGGTTATCCCTTTAATGGCTTTGACATTAAACACCTGAGCAGTTGCTCAATATACAGAATAGGAAAAAAAGAATGAGGCAAGATGGATAAAAGATAAATGAAGGTGACAAAGAAGGTAGCACTAATGGTTCAAACCAAAATAGCTCTTTTTCTGTTTGAGCAGGTCCTTGAAACACAAATGCATCACAACCATTAGCCATAAGACGCACAGTTTGCTTATGTCAGTGCTCTCAATCCACTCTGTTTCACTGATCTCCAATATTTTACACACAATTATGATTTTGTAGTTACAGCTTACTTATGTGGGAAAGAAGTTCTAAAGTGTTTTTGTCACACAGTGTGTGCTGGAAGCGCGTTTAAACCAGAACTAAGGGTTTGAAGAGGTCTCAGGTCCTCCTTGTTTTGCAGTCAACATTTAGCAATAATACAGCCATTATGCTACTTTAAAAGGGTGCAAAATTCACCTGTAAGAACAACCAATAAAATATCTTAACATTTTGGAAGAAAAAGTAATGGACTGGAAGATGGGAAAAGCCAGAATTAAATCTAAAATAGTGCACTTAACACCTCTGTTATACCTGAGTATATTGGGGATCTGACACTGGTCCAGCCACTCTGAGGCACACACAGCAAGACAGTATTTGGGCAAAGCTGTTGTTTTCCCTGTGGTGCATGTACATAAACTCTAGTCACTGTTAGCCCTGAAGAGGGCTGCAGAGCTGCAACATTGCTGTCTGGAACCACAGGAGTTCCTCTGCTGGCTTCTGCAGTTTGTTAAATTAAACTTTTACAGCAAGATGTAACACCCAGAGCAGCACAGCGAAGTTTTCCTTCC
>VYZT01030577.1:15147-141076 GCA_013400735.1 Pomatostomus ruficeps | reverse complement strand
GGGGGTGCTGTGTGCGGGGATGAGAGGGGTGCGGGGGTGCGGGTGGTGCCGTGTGCGGGGTGCGGGTCCGCGCTCTATACGGAGCCACGGCGGGGCGCGGTTGCCCGCAGAATGGCGGCCCGTCCCTCCCCCGCCCTCCCCCTCCGAGAGGGACGCATGTGATCCTTTTTTTTTTTCATTGCTATGGAAACAGAGCAAAGCAAAGGGTAAATACACGGACAATGGCTAAAGACAATTTTAATTTTTATCCCCGCTTAAATGTCACAGGTTTTTAACGCGCCGCCGCTGTAACCGGAGCCGGCATCTGCAGCCCAACGGGCGAGCTGGTCCCCGAAGCCGGAGGAATACAAGTCCCTCATTATTGCCGAGTGGGATCAGAGCACGTAGGTCTGTTTAGACACTGCGATGCATTGTAAGAGGGCTCTCTTCAGGGACAGCCATAAAAGCCTCCTTCTTCCCCCCGTTAGAAAAGAGCAGCTGTATTCTTCTTACGTGGACCCCGCCGAAGTTTGCCTGTCTCTACACTGCAAGGGTTGAGGATCAGCGCGGAAAAGCAAACTTCATTTCATCGTCTGAGCGGGGTTTCCCTGTGCAGGGTTGGGCTTTGGGTGGGACCCGCACTCACCCCTGTGCACGTGGCTCGTGGCTCGGAAGAACTGGTGGGGAAGGTTTCTGGGGTTGTGTATTGCTTGTCTGACAAATATTTTGGCAGCTCTAAACTAACTTTACAGTATAATCCTGAGCAGTCTCATAGATTAGGGTATTTCAGGCTATTAATTACCTGTTAATGGCCACTTCAAAGACCTTTGACATTAAATTAAAACTATAACCACTCCTTGTTAAACAGGAGAGATAGGCCATTTTACAGTGCCAGCAGTCCCTAATTTTGTATCTGGGGCTCAGCTTAGTTTTCCCTTTTCAAAGCCAGTGCCAAAGTGCTCAATCAGTGATGTAAATAAACAGGATCGGATTGGTTATTTTACAGGTACATGAGTGCCTCATTAATTGCTGAGTGTTACAAATGTGAACAGGGTGCTCTAAACTGTTTACCAGCTGGTTCTTGGAAATGAGACTTCCTGGATGACTTTCCTGTTGAGATATGCTGCCCCTCCTTGTAATTCCCATGGTGGTTCCTGCTTCCCAGCAAGACCAAACTCCCCATTCACACACAGGATGATTCCTGGCGTTGCCACCGGAGCTGCTAGAAGAGCTCTGGTCAGGCGCCTGGAAGATGCTGATTGCTCTGTGCAATTTCCCAGCGTGAGCCTGCTCATGACACACACACAGCATCCAGAAATGTGAGCCACGCTGTCTGTGACACGGCAAACCCCCGGAGCACGTGGACTACTCTGCTGCATCTGGAGCTGGGGGTGACCTTTCCTGAAAGGACAGATTGGATTTGAGCCAGGCTGAGAGTCAGCATTCTGTTGGATTTCTGTTAATTGTATTAATTGCAGCGGTCTCTCCTTGGCACTGCTTTACTTGGAAACCTATGTGTGCTCACAGACAAAAATCTTGGCATGTGAAGGCTGAATCTTCTGGTTGGATTTGAGAAGGGGGAGGAAGAGGACAGGAGGGACTGACCAGCTGGGCTCCTTTCAGCGCAGTCAGGAAATTCAGTTGCTTCTGCTGCATTCCAGTACCACAGTGCTGTGTTTCACAGGCGTTCTTGCTGCTAATTAAATATTTAACATACATGGGAAGTAAAATAAGAGGAGGGAGGGATAAACCAACAACCCACATGTGACAGTACATTGAGAAAAAAATCTTATATTGGCATGGAGAGGAACTAGAAAGTTTAAGAAGTCTTTTTGTCTTCAAAACCTTATGGTTCTTCATTCATTTACGAGGGCACATCTTAGATACACAGAGAGCAAATCTGATGCTTTGTGTCAACATCCCTCGCACACCTTATTTATATGAAGGTGAGGCACATTCTGACTGTTACTTATCATAATACATAACAGTCTGGCCAAGTGTCTTCTTCATTTATGGCTTCCTAGTTTGAAAAGCATACAGTTATTACCAGATGTTCCCAGAAGGAAAAATCATATGGAAAATTACTGCAAAAAGAGTCTCTGGATTAAATAACCTGATCAGTTCTCCAGTGCTGTGTCGTGAGATGGCATTTTTTTCCTGCACAGACTCACTTAAAACTTACAAGAAAAAAAATAAAAGGATATTTTGCTATCAAGGCATAAAAATTTCTCTCCAGGTTCACAAGGATTTTAGGAGAATACCCAGGAGCTATGTTTGCAATTAATATTAATATCAATTGATTTTAATACCTCAATATAGAACCAGAAATCTTTATTGTAGTCTATTGTATGGGCTTTTGTTTGTGTTGGGTTTGTTTCCCTACAAACTGTTTAACAGTATTTACAAGGATTTTTAAAAAAAAAATTAGCATTGTTCTCCTGGTTCTATACAAGGTTGAATGTCTGATAAAATACCAGATGAACCCAGCTGTTTCAAAGCACTTTAATTCACTTTTGACCAAGATACTCACATCTTCATTGCATATCCTAAATGAATGCAAAAGTTGAATTTAACAGAGTCAGACTGATGTTCCCTTATCCCTCAGGGAATCTTTGTCTAATTGTGTGTGGACCATGACAGCAGGCTCTTTAGATACTTGTTTAGATCTCTCATATGAAATGTCCCTCTCTCAAACAAACAAACTCTGATTTCAGGGGATAAAAATATATGTCTGTAGATTAAACCCTGGCTTTCCTGGTAAAACAAACCATGCATATACCTCAGAAGGATTTTGGCAAGTAATTGAAATCTTTCAAATAAAGAACTGAATTGAACAAAATCCCTTGGTAATGTAAACTGAGCTCTCTGGAGGTCAGTAGAACAGGGGCTTCCTGTAGGAGAGGGCTTGAGCAGTGCTCCCAAGACCTCTGCAAACATTCAGGTAAAGGAAAAAAGGTTTTTCCTTGAAAGTGCTCCTAACTGTTCAGCTCCTTACTGTTATCAGGAGCTGTGACAACATGGAAACTTAAAACTGCTGAAAGCAGAGCACATGTGCCTGAACAAAAAAAAAAAATTAAAAAGGCATATCCCTCTGTTTGACTTGGCCTAGGCTTCTGGAAGACACTTGACCATCATGGACACATTCATTCTGCAGTATTTCTCTTAGCCCAGTCATCGCCATACCAGCATTGTCTCATTTGTAAAGTTGTGCTGCTGTGCCTAATGACTCATTTATTTCAAGATCTTTTTCAACACCCTTAATTCTTCTAGGTTCTTCTGAAGCAGCCATTTGGATGGTTACTCAAGATAGGCATATAGAGCTACCAGGTCACCTTAGCTCTACTCCATTCCATATTTCTTGGTGTTTTTTTCTCATTGAAATGACTACATCCTAATGAATTACCATGCATTTTCAGCATGGCACTGCTGTGTTGATCTGGAGTTTGCCCCCTTCATCTTTAGGAATGCAGGGCTGCAAGGGTGCTGTTTCTGGTACATGCCTTCCCTTTCCCCGGCTCTTCCCAAGCAATTAGGTTTGTAAAGAGCCTTTTATTTTTAATTTATTCATTTTGTTTGCATTGACATTTATTTTGGACTCTGTTGCCATGGCAAGTTAAAATGGATGATTCCTCCAGTAGCCTGTCAGTTTGTTTCCAAAAATTTGTCTCTGTCTCTACAAACTAATTATTTTTGCTGGCTTCCATCTACCTTCACTAGTTTTCAGATGGACTTGATGTCTCTTTCTGTCAGCATGAGGGCTTTTGAATGCCTGCCATTGCAAGATTGTTGTTGTTGTTACTTTTGCCTTTCATCTGATGCAGCATCCTCACAAATCTCAAAAATCTCGCGCTCCCAAAATCCCAGCACTCTTGTATTTCCTGCTTTTGCAAATTGTGGCTCTATAAATGGCAGTTTCTACGATGGTTTTTATCACTTTTGATATTTTCTAGTCTACAGGAATAAATCAACCACGAAGGAATGTCTATGACAAATTGAAATCAGCATCCCCTCAGAAATTATTGCAGATAATGGACCTTGGCATTGGTCCCTTCGACTGCCTGCTCCAAAAGGCTTTAGTCTGTGTGTACCATAATAAAACATCTTTCTTTACCAAACTGGTATCAGTTGCCATCACTTCTTGTGTTCAGTTATTAAAAACATGCTACCATAAATATATACCTTCATAGATAAAAAAAATATATATATAGATTAAAAGGCAATATTTCATATCTCTTCCAGTATTGACCCATCTTTTCCCACTTAGCAAAGCTTTCCCATATCATCCGCAAACTTTGCTGACTGCAGAAGGGTAAGACCCCTCATTTTAGGGGTATTTGGAAAGGCTTTTTGTGCATAGCCCTGTAAGATTCATTCTTCTGTTCATTGAAATCTTAAGTCTCCCAGTGTCTGTGATTTTGAAGTGCCAGCAGGCTCAGCCACGTATGATGACAGACTGAATATTAATCAGCATTTTGCTCAGGCTGAAGTGATTTATGGCTGCTTTGCCGTGTGCATCTGCCACCCTGTACTGGAGGCACTTTGCTTTCAAGCCCATTGATAAAATGACAATCGGCTCTTAGGAGCTACATCTATATAAAAAAATCAAGCAATGCCAGTGAAAACTCCTAGGCGGTGGAGGTTGACAGTCTCTACAACTAAATTCAACATTTAATTGACGAAGATGAATACAGTGGCTCTGACAGCCCACCCCTGCTAGTGCTGCCTCCTCTGACTTCACCTCTACTTTTTCTCCCTCAGCCCCTGCGTCAGCCGTGGCTGCTCTTCATCAGCGCGCCTGGCGGCCGGGTCAGCACAGCTCCTGACACCCTCCCTGTAGCTATCCCGCTTTTGTTAATCAGACAAACAAAAATTTAACACCCATCCTGCTGAAAGTAGCCCGCTGGTTTCAGATGGAGCAGGATGTTGACATAACAGTTTGATTATTCATTTCATGTAATATTTTTATTTTTTAACAGAGGTGTTTACTTTTCAAACAAAGACCATTGGCTCAGACATGGCAACCAGAGTGTCTGTGTAGCCAGCAAATACTTATTATGTGGGTGGGTGGTTTGGATGGTCTTGAATACATAATTAAATTTGTTTTTCCTTTCAGCTCCCTGTGGTGTGTTATTTTTTTATATTTAAAAGTTATCCCATCTTGAAGACAACTGTTTTTTATTATTAAAAGGACAGTTTAAATGCACTTAGTAAAAGCAAGTCTCTTTCCTTTTATGTCTCAATCTTTTTCCAACTAAAGAAGTCCTTTAATGCCTATGATCAACTTCTGCAGTCACAATGTTTCTCTAAACATTTTCTAAAGGTCTAGAAGTTTGGTACACTTAAACGAATAAGGTCCTCATTTCTTGATCCTTAAAATATTCAGCATTAGCTTGTGTGTTTTATACTGTATCAGCAAAATTGAGGTTATGGAATGTTTCCCCCGCTGCAGAGGAAAGAAGCTCCTGCATACTCCTTCTGGTACAGGTAAAAGGGAACAGTACATAAAGTGACCTATATTGCAATAAGCTGAACTTCTGCAGTCCTTGTGGGATGCACCAGTGATTTTGAACAATGGCCTGTCAGCATGAGTGGACCCCATCAGTTCTGACTGCGACAGCCAAGTGGGCTTTGTGGGATTACAAAGTCTCTAAAACTGTGTAGCTGACTCAGACAGGTGAAAATTCTCCAAGAACAAGTGTGATAGGAACAATTTGAGGTAAGGATCAAACCCACAATGCAGGACTGAAGTAATTGACAGTGAAACAGTACACCAAAGTGAATTTGGAGATTATGATAAAGCTAAAATAAAATAAGAATAGAAAATGTAATTTTCTTGTGAACCAACACCTTTCTTGTTCTAACTATTTCTTTCTGTTTGTTACCTAGGTTTCATTAGAATCACAGAATCGCAGGGTGGTTTGAGTTGGAAGAGACCTTCCAAAAGACCATTAGTGTACCCTCACCCTGCCATGGGCAGGGACATCTTGCACTAGACCAGGTGGCTCAGAGCCCCATGCAGCCTGGTCTAGAACACTTCCAATGACAGGGCATCCACAACTTCCCTGAACAACCTCTTCCAGTGCCTCACCAACCTCACAGCAAAGAATTTCTTCATGTCCAACCTAAACCTACCCTCTTTCAGTTTAAAACCACTACCTTTTGTCCTGTCACAACAGGCCTTGTAAATGTTTCCCCTCATATAAGCCACCTTTATATATTGAAAGTTGGCAATAAGGTCTCTCAGAGCCCTCTCTTCTCCAGGCTGAGCAACCCACATCCCTCAGCATTTCTTCATCAGGGAGGTGTTTCGGGAGTGTTGGGAGTGTCATTGCAAGGTGCAGATAGTGTAGCTGAACTGGTGAAGGTCCAGCCTGGTGCCTCAGTGATAAGGGATGAAGAGCACATATATGGAAAGCCTGAAGGAACAGAGCACCTAAAAAAAGAAGATTGAGGAGAACATGGCATGCTTCTTGTATGTTAATATTGCTACAGGGAGGACAGGAAACCATTGTGTTCCATGTTCAGCAGGGGAGAGAATAAATCTGTTCATAACCAAAGGCTCTATATTGGAAGAGAAGAAAACCTTTAAATATATAAGGGCTCTGAAACACTGGCTGGCAAATTATGTGTGAAAAGCCTTTCACTGAATGCTTTCAAGAATAGGCAGATGACCCTCTACTGAGGAGGATTTACTCTGCTTGATCCTGCCTCAGCGCAGGTTATTGGGCTACAGTTTTTGGTGTGTGTTTCTTTTCAGTTACAAAATTCTATAATGTACATGCTCCCTGGACAATCTGGGAGAAATTATAGTTGAGTCCAAACAATCAGGCTGGGACTGATACTCATGTCTACATGAAACAACCCAAATATGAAGGCGGAAATTCAACTAAGTAGCTACTATTAAAAAAGGACTATAAATAAATTGCCTAGAGTTTGAGACAGACACATTACTGTGGGAAACCATGAAAGAAGAGTTATTTTTAACTCTCCTGTTGGCTTTTCTATGGTAGTTGATCTGGTGATTTATTGAAACACATTTGTAATGATTTCACTAATATGCACATGACATGATGAAAAATGCCATGTTTAATGAGTTTTATGTGATTCATAACAAACTGCAGACAGTAAAAGCCTGATGACATTTTTAAATTCCACAGAACAAGAAAAAATTTAATTTTAAAAACAGGAAACTATATTCTGAGAAGTGTTCCCTCTTTAATTTTCCATTAAATCCAGGGAGAAATTATAATTTCAAAAGGTTCCCTAATTAAATGCTAGTCTATTGAGTCAATACTACAAGGAACTGAAAGTCAGTTGGGATAAAACAAAACCATGCAACTATCTGGAATCTGTTGTTCACTGTCTCTCTGTCTTTGCCAAGCGTGATTTGCTTTCACACGGCTTTTGTGTTTACTTAAAATTACTTCTCACATAGCCAAATAATATTATAACAAAAAGGAATAAAGTCAGCAAATGTAATGTTCTCTTTATGGAATGTCATTCTATGCCATAGGATGCATTTAATTTAAATTCTAAGAGCTAGTTACAGTTGTTTAAAAACTAAAATTAATTTTTCCTTTGCACTCAGAGTCTTTCCGCATTTTGGTCCAAGCTATAAGTCTACACAACTAACTCAGCTAATTGTCCCGCCATTTGCTCATCTCCATTAAAATGGCTCAATACTCAAATAAAATAGATACAAATGGGCAATCTTTTTAAGGTTTGGAGGTTTTTTTCCTTTATATGCTTAAGAGTGGGCTTTTGAACTTTTCCAAGTAAGAAGAAAAGAAGCTTGAATCTCCAATGAGTAGCTCACTATAGCTTTAATTCAAATCTGAATCTCCCATTAAGGTCATCTCTGTAGTGGTTTGAAGTTTTCCTTTTCGTTAACCTCTGCATTGAACTGAATATTCCTCAGATTCCCTAATTAGTTACAGTTGGAGCTTTAGAGACTTTCAAGACTTTCCTCTTTGAGCTAGGAAGAAAAAGGTTCAAACAATGGTCAGGAAACCCTAAAACCTCTTATCTCTCAGCAGTTCGATTAGACAAGAAGAGTACTGTCTTGATGGATTGAAAGTGCTCTGTAACAGATAAGAACAGGAAAGATAAGAACATTAAGGTCTCTCTCTCTTTTTTTTTTTTTTTCAGAAGAAACGAGTGCTTTCCTTTTAAGCACTATCTTTTCTTCATTTACACATTGCAGGATAAACAGAACGTATTTGCAATTAATATTTATGCTCACATACTCATTGTGCCTCAATTCTCTAACAGACACAATAGAACGATATAAGATTGAATAATTGTCAAAACAGTCAAAGCTTCCTAAGTGCCTTACTGTATGCCATGCGGCCTCAATGATGCTGTAAAAGAAGATTGAAAAGGTGATGGTATGGAAAAAAGCAAAAATTGCATTTGCTCTATGTTTTCACATTTAGACAACATTAGAAAGTAAATATAGGTGTGAGAAAGACATTGGCTGTCCTGGAAGATGGTTGTGTAAATGTTCTATTTATTTTTCTCCATTCAATGGGTTGGTTGTTGCTTTTCTGCCAGTTGCTTTCCATTAATCACTTTGGTTCTGAAAGGCCTTAGAAGGAAATTGTTTACAGATATTTTCCTTTGCTCTGACAGAAATACGAAGCCATTTTCAATCAGCTTCCTCCTGTTCTGCATTTGTGGCCCAGCCATTTCCCCATTTAAGTAAATCAGGACATAGCCATTGACTTAAACTGGAGCAGATGAAGTTCTTTACCTAGCAGTGGCTAAAGAACCAGGGAGATGAATGTTTTCTATAAGCAAAAGGGTATTTTAATATCATAGTCTTTTTTCTAGTTGATTTAACTATGTCTTCTAGTGCCAATATAGAGAAAGAGATCTTACAGTCCTCCTTTTAAGGAGCCTCAGGGCTTCATTTGTTCTCAGGTGTACTTTGGACACTGCATTAAATGCTCCCACTCACAATTTTCATAAGTCGTAATCCAATGTTTGTGATTTAAAAAGCAAAAACATCCTGATACAGCATAGGAAGCTTTTAGCTGTATGGGGTATTTTCTTTTCTGGTCATTGTTTAACAGCTACTCTCTAGAGACCTCTTCTAGCTTTTATGGGAATCTATTTATCATTACATGATGTTAATTCAGATGTTTTCATTGAACCTAGGTACTTCTTGCCTCTACATTTATAATTGCAGAGATTTGTGATGCTGTGAAGTTCAGAAACTTGGGCAATCTGGTGTAGATTATGTTTGGGCCAAAGCAGCAGATTGCAGCCATCATTTTTAGTACCTTTCCTATAACTTCGCACAAACTAACTGAAACAGCTGAGGTGGTCTGGGATCCATAATATCAAACTATTTACGCATGAACAAAGTTAACTTAAGAACTTAGAAAGATTTAGAGGAAATGAACTAAACTGTAGGTTTCATTCTATAATCACATTTTAATTACATTTCACTCATCAGCTACTGCTGGCTTTTGATGATCCTATGGAGGAGATGGTTTGCATGCTGCCTTTCTTTCTTGCATAAAAGTAAAGAAATCTTCAAAACTATTCAGGAGAAATCTGGCTCCACTGGGAGAGTCAGGATCAGGGGCAAGACTCCCACATGCTTCAACAGAATGAAGTCTTTGGGCTGTGATACTGCCCACAGGCAGTTACAACAGCAAAACAGAAAAAATGCTTTGGCTGATGAGAGATGGGGAGGAAGGAGCTGGAGAAGGTTTCTCTAAGGTGGTGGAGGACAAATGACAGCAATGAAGATGAGCAGGCAGAAGAGCTAAAGAGAAGGAGGAGGCACAGCATGGAGCAGAGGCAACAGGACAGCTGTGAGAGGAGGCAGGGGTGTGGACAACTGAGAGTAGAATTGAAATAAGTGGGCCTGATTTCAGATCAAAGAAAGAAGTATATTTTAAATTGGTTCCTTCAAGGAAATGACTGTGGTGTGATGGGTGAACTGAGAGGGTTAAAAGCCTTCAGGCATAAAAGACCTTACACTATATTTAGGTTTAAATCCACCCTTCCAGAACAGCTCATCCCACCTCTGGCCTGTTCCCAAGGGACTTTCCCTTCATAACTCTCACTGATGGACCAGGGTTGCTCCACAAAGCAGTTGAGCAGAAAGTGACACTCCATAGCACAGCGCCTGAGGGCCTCTTTCCTTAGGACCCCACAGCCTATGACACATACTCCATCATGTCCTGTACCAAAATGTTGGCTTCTCGTACAAAGAGGTGAGAGAAGAGTAGAACTGAGGGCCCAAATGTCTGTAAGAAAAAATACCTGCATGCAGTGTGTGAAATAGATGGTGCCTGACCATATGAGAGAAGAAGTCCTTCTCTACAGGCTGCTGAAGCTTCCTGCGGCTCCAGCAAATACCACAGCACTGCACTGGCCTTTGAAGTCAGACATGTAGGTTGTGACTGTCCCAGTGAGTGACATGTACTTGGGACTGTCCTTGGGCATTGAGGCCAGCTGGTGTGCAATGACTTGCACATGTACTTTTCTATCTTCCAAACCTACAGATGAGCTTACAAAAGACAAAGAGATTCTCCCTGGCTCCCAAAGCAAAGAAAGAGCTACACCCAGACTTCGTCAGCAGTGCTCCCAGGCATGAGCTAGCTCCTCCGATTGTTTCTCATCTTGGAAAAAGCTAATTAGGTAGGTCAAAACCTTGCCAGAAACTAGTCTACTGGCTGAACAGCACAAATGCATGAATCACTAAGACGGAGAACACTGTTTGGTGCTATTTAGCTCAGCATCATAGAAACATTAATGCTGTTTTTCTATGAGTTACTCTTATTGATTACTCTTAGAAGGAGTTTGTTAAGACTAAATATTTGTGACTTCAGTAGCAATAGTAGTCAGGGCATCTTTTTGCTCTTCAAGATGTAGTGATCCCACACCAGTATGTGAAAAACAAGCATATTCCCAAAGGCTGTAGAGGGAATCTGATAAGTCAAGTTCTCCAAGCCTGGACCACTTTGCAGGACCCAAGGCTGGAGAGCTCCCCACAGACATATTCTTTATTGAAGTCACCAGGAGGCACATGCTCTTGGATCTGTGTGGGGTAGCCTAGACCTGCATGGTCACCAGAATACAGCAGTCAGCTTAGAAGGTGACTTTAGGGACAGAGAGATTCCCCAGTGTTTCCATCGGGTGCCAGAGAAATCCCTGGTTTAGCATGTCCCCGTTCTCACAGCTGGAGAGCTGGCAATTGCCTTCCTTCCTTGGCTGCTATCCGACACCGAGTCAGATGGGGGACTAAGAAATACCACTTCACATGCACTCCTGTTGCTGCCTTTCCATTCACAAATGCAAAAACATCCTTGATTTTTTTCTGACAAAAATGTAAACAAGGAGACTAGCTGGCCCAGGGGATCTGTAATAGGATATAGAGCCTTTCACCTCTGTCTTATGAACAGAACATCGTGCCCCTCTGATGCACGTTTTGTGGCTTATGAGAAGAGAGTTGGTGGTCTGAGCCTCAGTGTCATGTGTCTGTTCAGGAAGCCACACGATTTGGGACTGATTAGCCTCTTTATTGGCAGCCCCCACAGAGGGGCTGGTGATGAACGGGGACCTCCTGTGCAGAGATAAAACACACTGATTGTACAAGGGAAACTGGTCTCAGTGATGATGATCTTGCTTTTGTCCCCTGACTAGTAGCCAGTCTTTAGACATCTGTAGGAAAACTAATCATGAACATGAATTTACTTACAAGACTGTCATGAAAGCACTGTAAATCATACATATGCATTTTTGGTGACTCAGATATGCAATACTATATCTGGCAATGTTGCTCTGATGAGGAAAGAAGGAGCTTTAATGAAATGGATGCTAAAATCTGACATTGCATCACCTGCTCTGTCAGTGCCTCTGACTGCAGCACGTGCAGACCTGCTAACTGTCCCTGCACCCACCTGAGGGAACCCAACCTACCTTGTGCTCATGTCTCTGTGACAGGAGGGATGTGTGTCTCACCTTTGCAAACAGCAGGGCCAGCCCCTTCCACATTGCCCAGAAGGAATACCTCCAGCCTCAGCATTTCTGGTTTAGGGCTCCGAGGCTTAATGTATCCATCAGCTATGGAGGGAAATTCCCAAACTCAGCAATATTAATAGGTTACGTGGGACCTCTTTGCTTCCAGCTGTTAAATACATGAATAATATCTGCAAATGCTTCTCTATGTGTTATTCTGTTAAAATACAATCCTCAGATTTCTGCTGATGCACCAGTGTCTGGGAATACTCTTGAGTTCTGCTCTGCCTTCAGAATGCTTCCAGCTTGGGTGCAACTGAGATGAATTTGGCTGGATTCTGGGATGTTGTACAAGTAAATATCTAAATTTAAACTCAAAGTATGACTGGCTATTTATACTTGGGCTTATCCACGCTGGCCTCTTAGTGCCTCTTGTCATAGGCAAATGCACTAAATTAGGGCCAGGTGTATTTCCGCAGGCAGTTTTCACTAATAATAGTGGTCTCCTTACCTCTAAACAATCAAGTAGATAAGAATTGTAAGAGAAAATCCTTGAACACAAACTTTCCATTAGCTTCCCCTAGCTGTGGTGGTGGGCCAGGCTATTGCAGCTCCTTTGCTACTCAGCTCTGGTCTTCTGTCAGACACTGCTGCCTTGAAGAGAGTCCTCAGCTACTTCAGCAGAGGATCTGATGGCTTAGCTCCAAACCACCTCCTGCAGAAGTTCAAACTGAGCTCTCAGGGTTGAATGTGCTCTGGGGGAGAGTGGAATAATATCTTCAGCTATATCATCTGTTCACAAAATGGATTTATCTAGACCCTGAATTCAGAAGAAACCCAAAGAAAAAGACTGTGCTAAGAAGGAAGCAAAAATAGACTGCCTCATCTAAGTCTAGGATTGCAGGACCTCTGTGGATCCAATTCCAAGATATTCTGTCATTATTCCCCTCCCTCTTTCCCTGTTCACAACACTAATTTGCCCTCATTTATCCAGAACTCAGGTCTTCTGTTGTGTTGAATGCAAGAAAACAGCAAAGATGACACAGTATTGGGCACAGTAACATACAGAAGTAAGCAAGACCTTTCATCAAGCCTAGAAAGAAGTGGGTAATAAAGAGTGTCTGACATAGGAGGATTTGGATTGTGGGTCTTATTTTTACCAGCAATTAAGGCATCACTTCAGACACAGGACACAGCTGTTCTCTGATTTTACTGGTGAGAGAGAGCACTGGGTGGATGTGTTACACGATTTCTGGGGAACCAAATACACTGATAAAGTAAAAGTCAGCTATCTCCTCATATAAGCTGATTTAACCAAATTCCTCTGAAACTTTGAAACAGTGCAGCCAAAGGATCTGTGAAGGCATCAACCTCCTCTCTACAGGATCTGCAAGTACTGGTTTTCTGGGTCTGATGGAAGAAGACAATGCAAAATACTGTGAGAAAAGCACCCCCTGGGTTGCCAGCTGCCTGACTGGGAACATGGGATGTCAAAACTCCCTGAAAATCCCAGTCCTCTAGAGATTTCTATTGGGTTTTTTTCAGATAAATCATTTAAGTCAATTCAGTTCCTAACCATCTGTTTCTCTTAATAACCCGACATTCATTGCCCTCACATTTATTTAGTCTGAGCTCTTTCTTGCTGCTATTTTGCCCACACTCTAGATTTCAAGAACTTGATTTAAGCAGATAAATATTTATGGATAATTTAATTGCAATAAAAAACCCCATGGTTCTTGAAAATTTTTGGGAAGGCAAAAAGGTCAGAAGGATTAGATCTGAGAAAGTTCTTAGGAAGCCAAGTCCAAGAATATGCATTTCAGTGGTCACTTATGCATGGCAATGCTTAAAACTTATCTAGCACTTCCCTGTTCAGTTTGAATGTAGAATATTTCAACCCAAAAACTCTAGGAAAGAACCTCCTCTCTTTGTAGACCCCAAAGTTCTGTGTTTTTGTTTGCATCAGGACACACAGCCCACTGAAAAGCATAGGACCTTCTCTAGCCAGATGGTTTGGGTACTTTCTTATAGACAAAGCCATGGGTTTGAATCCCTTCAACCTAAACTACTTCATGTGTCAGTGGCCCATTGACTCAACTGTGATACAAAAGGTAGATGTAACACCAAGGTTGGAAATTTCCTTGTCACAATCCTTCAGACGTGGTGAGAGAGTCACCTGACCTGGTTCAGAGGCCAGCCTTGATTTCTGGAAAGGGCTGAGGATCCAATCATACTGTTTGCATAGTGTCTCATGCTCAATACATACAGATGCTGATTGAACCTCACTCTGCTGAATGGCCTGAAGATGTATTAAAGGGAAATGGTTTAAGATGTTACTGTTCTCTGCCACTACTTCTCCTCCTCTAAGACACTGCTTAATGAACAAAGCAAAGCTGGAAAAATGATGTTTTCTCAGGTCTCAGCCATTTCAGTGAAAACTGTTTAATTTATTTGAACATACCTTTCAGTCACAGGAATGGGGTGTTAATTCCAGGAATGGGGTAGAATGGAGGACTCAAACTGCAATAGGTGGATTTGTTAACCTGTTCCTTATCTCTTCCATTGCCTCTTCAAGTTTAGACTTTGACAGCCTCATGCCTAAATTTAATATTGCAGTTCCTACTTTGCTACTGCCTACAGCAAGATCAGATAATCTCAAATGTACTCCTTAATATTTCATCATCAAAATTTTCCACTAACACAGAAAACAAGATAAGCACCATCTCTAAATTACTTGAAATACTAGAAGAGGACATAAAAAATATTTATTCTCCTTCCCAAAAAAACCCTACAAATCTGTCTGAACTTGGTTTTGTTTAGCTCCAGTGAGAAAATTTCCCCTGTGTCTCTTTACTTTCCTTTTCAGTGGATGCTGTCAATAACCCCAAGTCAAAACTGAAATCCGTTCACTGCAACCAATAAAAATCAGTATCTGGCAAATCAGTGTCAAATGCCTGAGTTTAGGGCCCATAGCCATGAAGGCAGAATATCCTGCAAACACCAGAGAGATTGGACACACAAATCTATATCCTGCAAGCCAGATTTTCTCTTATATAGCTTGGTGTGTCACAATAGTTGTGAAGTCCTGCTGCTCTTTGAGAGATGTGAAAGTTCACTTTATTAAAGCATTCATAAATTTTGGAGGTGTTAATTGATTGCCCAAGCACTGCAGTGCTTTGAGCCTTCTGTGTTTTTGCCACCCATCTGTTTTGCCTCCTGGTTGTTAACACAGCTGGAGGAATTCATATGCAGGAACCCACTTCATCCCAGGGTTCTCTAAAATCTAATCTCAACCCCTGAATATCCAATTAAACCAATCAAAACCAATTAGGGGATGTACAATTAAAGCAACAAATGCTGCAAAGCAGCCCTTGGAAAGGCAATGCTGGCTGGTCTGTTTTTGTGGCACACGCTGATTTATTAGGATATACAGTGATGATAAGATAAAATTGCAATGAGCCTGGTGGGGAACCCAGAGGTCATGATCTCTACATTATTACTGGATTTATCTGATCTATATCATGAGGGCTTAGTGGTAACGGTTGTTGTTTTAAACAATACCATTTGTTCTCTGTTAATGTACTTCTTGTTGTCTTTGGACATCAATCTAAACAGTCACAGCTACCTGATGATAAGTGTTGGCAAGGTGATAATCAGTTTGCTTGCCTTATAATCCCTGCAGGAACAGATGGATCTTAAAGGGTGTTATAAATTACAGTGGAGTAATAATGACAGTTCAATTGTTTGTGATGAGAGATAAGGTTAGTAGGGACAAATATTTTTTTGCCAGAATAACCAGTACACTTGCAAACAACAGAGAACTTTTCTGTCTCACACATTTGTACCATATCTTGTCTCTTTTCATTCTGCTGAAAGCACAGAATCTTTTCTTTGTTCCCTCTAAAATCTCAGATGGGGACATGAAATGATCAGGAAAAAGACTGAAGTCCTGGCAGGACTTCTCAGAGGTGCATCTCAGAGTGGGTGTGTTTTCTCTGCCCTATACGTGAGAGATTTGGTGGAAAGTGGCTGGGGACAGGGACCCCACAAGCCACAGAAGGGCATAAAGAAATCAGCCTTGGACAACCTTTGCTTAAGGGCTGGAAACAGAAGGAACTTTTTTCTGTCTGTGATGAGTGTTTTAAGCCTCCTAGCCAATCCCTCCTAGGTTGCAAAATCTATTGTAGGCATAAGTTTGGTTTTCCCTAGGGGGATTTATTACTCTCATTATTTCACATGGGCATTTCATAGAAATGAAACCTAAGGAAACTCTGTTTATAGCTACAATTCCGCATATGAACATGTTTGAGTTTCCTGTGACTGCATTTCAAACACCTGTACCTCACTGGATCAAGCTCAACCACAGCATATCCAGTCAGTATAATCAGGAGATGCAGACAGTTACTTGACACATTCTAAAGAAGATGCTTCTCTGTGGCTATGAAGGCTGACACCCTACATCATCTCTTTCCCAGGTTCAAGCTTCTTACTGTACATCATCTTTCCTCACAGAGAGTCATTTCACATCCTTAATTATCTTTCTTGCCCTCACTCTATCTTGTCCACTTTTTCCAGATTACTCCTGGATACTGTATTTCAGTGACTTTTATTATTATCTTACTTCAGAAGATATTCACATGTCTGCCTAGCTCCCCTCTTCCTTTTTTTGTAGGTCAATACATTGATACAGGGAAGGTGTATAATAACTCCTATCAGTTGTATTGGACAGAAGTGTTTGCTGTGCAAATTGAGCAATATGAGCTGAAGACCTTTCACATTAAATTTTCTAAAGATCTCTGGTCTCCTAACAACATGGTGATGTAACTCACTTGGAGATGTTGCTATGTACGATCTGCACATTTTCATAGTCTTGACAGAATATTACTTGTGTAATGAGGTTTGCAGTAGCAAAGAACTCCTTCAATAGAAGGAAGAGCATAATTTTAGTGTTTCTAGAAAGAAAAAAGGTTTTTGTAAGGTAAATTAGACCAAAGCACTGGAATCCTTTAGAAAAAGGACATTTAGGTGACTCAGGAAGAAAGTAATTCCCTAGGCTGCCTTCCAGTATTTCTTATAAATTCTCAGTTCAAATTCAGCCCTGAAGCAGAAGGAGGGATTAAATGGCTTCCTGAGATGCCTTTACATTTATTTCCTGTTATGACTTTTCAGAGCTTATGAGAAATGAAGGTAGAATGAAAGGAACGCTCCCCATAATTGTGGTTCTTCCAGACAGTCCCTGAAATGTGTTTTTCCATTAAACTATTAGTTTTCAGGTGAAGAACTAGTAGAGTTGGTACAGATGATGATTTAATATAAAAAAAAACAAACCAAAAAACCTCTATTCAATAACAAATAATAACCACAGAGAAAGCCTGAATTGGAAAACTTAATTAATTTTTTATCAGAACAATACAAAATGTCATAGGCAGTCTATATAATGCGCTTATCTAGTTATTTTGCTAGATAATAATATGCAGCAACTTGCACTGTTCACATGAAATATGAATAACCATGATGAGTGATCCTGGTACAGACATAATTGCAGTGTACCTACTAAAGAAATGAACTAAAGAAATTATCTTTTCTCCAGAAACATATGAGCTGACAGGAAGCAATGAAACTAAACATTCAACTTGGCAGCAGCAGTGGTTTTCTAGCAGTCAGGATAATAAAGAATTGGAAGAGAATACTTGGGAGAAAAGGAGGGAATCACTACCAGAGAGGAGGAATATATGTGAGAAAGTGTGTATTTGAAGTTACATTTGCACAGAAGAGTGGGCTAGATGACTTCTTTGAGCCCAGCTGGAAGCATTTCCTGTGATGGCAGCTCAGTCTTCCACTCTTCTTCCTTTATCTCCAAACTATGACGTCTGTGAGGCTTCTTCATCTGGAAAACCTAACAGTAAAAGTTGCAGGGAAATCTGGTTTGATGAAGTCTGCTTTTGGATGTTAAACCATCAGCATCAGACTCCCATGGAGCCTTCAGTGTGCCTCCAGCAGTTCCTCATGTGAGTGAACAGCATCAGCCAAGGGAAGATGAAGTGGGTGTGTGTGCAGTCTACATGCCTTACCACCCTTGTGGTTTGTTTTCAGGGGGTGTTCAGCATCTGTGCTGATTCTGGCAGGCACAGGCAGGGACCCAGCCCCTGGTCATGTTGGCTGTCTGCAGCAGAGCCTGTTCTGTCAGGGAGAGGTCGTCTCTTCTGGGAGGAACTGGCTGGGACCCCTTATAGGACTGATTACATTTGCAGGTGTCCCTATCACAAGGGAATAAATATCCTGAGACCGGCATCTGCCTCCCAACTTCGGAAGGCTGGGTCACTTTGAAGGCCAAGAGGAGCAGAAAGGTTAACCATGAGTGGCAGCAGAAATGGCATTACCTGTATGATATTCCAGGCTGGGAGAGAGGCAAACTGTTAGAAATACATATCCTCAGGTGAGGAACAGACTTTTCTGTGAAAAAAGGAAGGTTGTAGACTCAAACTGTAACTTCAGTGTGTAAGAATAGATCAATGCAGATGGCAGATCAGGAACACTGAGAAAAAACCTGATACAAGACAGTAGCTAGCAACACAAAATATCCTGTTTTATTTACCTTACTGAAAGCACCTATCTGGAAAACTCTTAAAAAAGTTACACAAAATAACTTAAATGACAAACGGCCACCATGTCAAGAGCAGACCCAAGGGTCCCATATGGCTTCTCACAGCAGAATTTTCTCCCCACCAACCAAAATAAAAACATTTCATTTATTAGGTGCAAGGGAAGGAAATAAAATTTCTACAGGATTGTGTTTAAAACAGCAGTACATCTCAGAGGGAGAAAAGCACAGCTGAACTCAGCTGAGCTCTGTAGTGCCAGAAACCAGAGACCAACTGAGTAAGAGCTGTTGTTGTCTGGAAATATGTATAATCTATTTCAGTTTTGGGGCTCTACCTGAGTACTGGGGAAATCCACAGGCAGTGTCTGTCTGTGGTTTGAACCTTGACCTGTATCCTCTGAGATGCTCTTTCTTTAGTAGCAGGAGTAATTATTTTGACGGTTAGTCCAGTCAAGCTCTGCAGGACAGCTGTGATGAGTGTAAATGCAGAAAGGCAGCAGAAATGGAAAAGAGAATAGTTCATATGGGACATCAAGCCTTTACGTTCTGCAGAATCTGATCTCACAAGAGAGCCACAAAATGCTCTGCAGGAGGGAACATTGGGATGGAGGAGGCCCAGACTGATGATCCAAAGTCGTTGTACCTCTCCTCAGCAGAACACACAGACCAGTGTCAGGGAAAGTCAGGGAAAGATCGAGCTTGTTTCTTCTTGCAATCGTATACCAGAAGCATGGCATTAGGTAAGGGAAATAAGGTTATTTTAATTCACAGTGGGAGTGAATCTGGGCCCACAACCTGGACATCACAGGAGTTCAAAGGTGAGGTGTTCAGCTTGTCCAGACCCAAGGGTTTAACCATAGCATGCCAGCTGAAGGTATGAGGACAGAAAGAGCAGCGGCCAACATTTCCTAAGCAATTCTTGTTATGTCCCCTCAGGGTCTGCAAAGCACACATGCTTCCTGCGGCTGTGGTGGGGAGGAGGGAAATGTCAGGGCGGGGGAGTCCCCTCTGCCCAAGCACCTTCCTGTGCTGGTGGTTCTGGTGCTGCACTGGAGCTGAACCCCAGGACGGTGTTTGCCTGGAAGGCCTGAGCAGTTCCAGATGCGGCACCTTGGGGTGGTGTGGGGCCAGCACAGGCAGCTGCCTCTGGCATTTGGCAAAACCCAGGAGAGCAAAGCTGCCCTAGCTGCATGTAAATGCTTTCTCATGCGGTAGCAAACCCTGTTAATGAGCAGCCTGGCTTTTCTTAGCTTTCACCAGGCTAATTCTCCGGTATGAATTTTTGGTCATGCTTGATTTTTAATCCAGGTATAGCGAATACCAGTGAGTTGTGCCTTATCTCTGTTATTTCTGAAGAGCTCACTGCTCTCTGCAGAGGGTCGATCATCACAGTGGTCGCTAGTGTCAGCATTCTGCTGTGTGGTTTGGTCCTAGCCAGCTTTCAGCCATGGCATTGACGTGAGCCCTGGAGACAGAACTGCCTCTCTGAAGTCAAGGTGATCTTGCTTTAGTGACCTCTAAGTGTTCAGTTATGAGAGCAGGTGAGTCAGTGACTCATTTCCAACAGAGGTACTTAGAGAAGTGCAAATAATGAAGTGCCTAATCGCTGCCAGAAGTGTTTCCAGTTTTACCCGTGCATATCTGGGCTGCTGCCTTCTTGTGCCACATCTCTGTCTCCCACTATCTGCAGATGAGGCTTTCAGAGAAGCTGCTCTGGCAGAAATCCGTCCACTCTGTGCACTGGAACCCACTGCAGAGGATACACAGTCCCACACGGGGTAAGGTTCTGCCTCAGACAGAGATCAATATTCACATCTGACCCTGCTCCTCCTTTGCAGCAGTCTTAGCCTGACATTTTAGCTGGTCCAAGTGGCTCCGGTGTGAAAAAGAGCTTAACAAGCAGGATGCTGTTAGCACTCGTGCCATTTGCTGTGTGTGCATAATCTGGGCTTCTAAGCTTTTTGTGCAATATTTTTCCAGAAACATCAACTGCCTAGAAGATCGTTTCAGCTCTGCTCACATCTCCTCCAGCTCATGTCAGGTATGGCTGCAAGTGGTAGCTGTAGAATTTATAAACAGAAAATTCGTCACCCTGTGTAATGAGCCAGGCCTTGGAAATTAAGGACATCAGTTTCTTTCTTTCTTTGGCATCCTGTCTGGTCCATGTCTGACATGCTCAAGCCAAATAGGCACCATCAGGAGCATTCACACTCTGGGCAGCAGTGGGGAAAAGCAACAAAGTGGCATTTCACAGCCTGAGCCACTGCTATTGTTCTACGCAAGATCTATAAATTAAATAAGGTCTCAAAGCTTCTCAGTAAATAAGGGCTTCTAAATAAATGCCATTAAAAAGACAGTCTCGGAAATGAGTAAATATCTCTTTCTGTGAGAGCCTTACTGTATGCTGGCCATGAAAAATATCTTTGTCTCAGTCTTTGCTGGTTTTCAGTTTGATCTCTATGTGGAAGCAAGTGACAAAAATTATTTGACATGTTCTATTTTGGGAAATCTATAGTGGAGTTTAATTTAGGTAAATTGGGAATCCTCTTGAGATTTCAGAGAAAGAAAATCCGGAGAGGCTTATAGACTAATGATAGCAGCTTGTGCTATTTTTCTGAAACATCTTCAGCTGTGGCTAGACTTGGGAAAATTTAAATGAGGTCTGTAGTTGGGATGGGTCCAGAAGGATGTTTTGCCTCCTCCAGTTCTGTACAGTGAGAAGAGCTGGGAAAGGTGTTGATAAACAGAAATGAGCAGAAATGAAAAGGCTGCCACAGCTGGGCTGACATTTAAAAGCTGTGAGACACATGTTTTTTCCTTAACTCCGCATGATGAGGAGTCTTAAGGACCAGATTCTCATGCTGCCCGTACCAAACTAAATGGGGAGTAACTCCCAGATCACTCCTTGTTTACACAAGGAGACGTGAATCTGGATCTAAGAGGAAAGCCAGACAGGCTGGGTAGTGATGCAACATGTCTGAGCTGGCAATCAGGCCACAGGCATTACAGCAAGGACTAGAGGCACCCCACTCTCATGTGTGCTCCCTGCATGTGCTTGGGCTCTCTTGATTTCTCTACATGACCTAAAATGTTTTACATTTAGTCCCTTCAACCTTTTCCTTGAAGAAATTGCTTAGCTCTGCTGCTGTGGGGGCATATGGCTGTGGAGGTCTCGTGTTTGGTGGTTACAGAGAGGGATCCTACAAGACCTCTGACACCCCACTCCCACCAACCGGTTTGAACACCTTGAGCCCATATAAAGGGAACATGAAGCCATGAGGATCTGGCAAAGGAGTTCTTGAATAGTAGTGCTGGGAACACATCCTCTTGGATTTATGAGCAGTGACACCTATCTCCTGACTGCCACCAGCGGTAACTGCGGCCTCATTTGGGTTTGTTTCCTTGTCTGTTGAGGAAATCCTCCTCCCTTACCCTTTTTCTCATTGGCATTAGGCTGGGCTGTGCACCCACTGCCTCTCCTGTGCTGAGCTGCCTGTGCAGCCTCCACATGTGGGGACAGATTTGTGAACTGCTAAGAAATAAACAATCAAGTTATCCTACCAACACAGGCCAATCTGACACTATAAGCCCAATATTGCATTCCTTTGGGCTGGAAGTCCTCATTTATGCCTTCATAATTTTATTTCATGCATGTTTTTTAACTAAAGCAGTCTATTGCTTCTCCCCATAGAAAGATTAGGTATGTGACATTTCCACCAAAACAATAGTGTTTTCAAATGCTGTCAGTAAAATGCTGAAGGTTTGATTTAAAGTGAGAAAATAGATGTAAGCAACTAATAGTTTTTTATCCAGTCCTGGAAAACTGAACTAAGCTCTCAAGGCCAAAATCTTGCAAACAAACTTTTGAACATTTTACAGGTGCTCCTTGAACTACTTCTAAATTAATATATGTATATTCTTTGCTATATTTTATTAACTGCTGTGCCCTCCTTCACACTGAAAATAATAAATTGATGCACTAGTTTTAGAGGTATCAATTAACAGACCTTGTTTCCTGCATGTGTAGGAATGTGTAATACAAGTAAAAATAGGGGGTTTGTGGATTGTTCATTTTCCTAGGGCTTGTTCTCACATAAAAAAACCCCAACAAAAACAAAACAAACAAAACAAAACAAACAAAACCAAANCAAAAAAACCCCCCACCCTTTTGTGTCCTAGTGGTTCTCCTTGTGATATTATGGACTTAAGGGGAAAAGCCCAGACCCCATAACCGCTGTGTGTGAGCTACAGCCAGATGGCCAAAGCAATACAAAATATAACTGACAGTGTAAGTTGCTGGTTTGTCAGAGGTAGGGGGTAAAGTCACAGTGTAGCTTATGTCCTAAGTGTGATTATTGTGGCAACAGCCAAAGCCTTGAATAGTCCTGGAGTGATCTCTTTACAGCTCCCATGCTGAGCAGAATTAAGACAGTGTCCACTACAAGTGAGGAACACCACTGATGTTCTCCTGCCTGTCTTTTGAGCCAGGAAGGCGTAAGTTTTTCTGAGCATCATTTAGATCCTTGATTTGGTTGACAGAATGTAGATCTCTGGACTCATATGAAATACTCTGTTTTTCAGAGCTGGAGAGCAGCAGCTACAGTCTGTCCTGGAACACCTGATGGGGCCAGCAGTTCACCCTGGGGCATCTCGGGTTCAGGTAGATAAACCCCATGGATTCCCCCATTCCCCTGCAGGTGGCCTGACAAAATCAGCCTTAGCATTTTTATGGACATTTAGTTCATGCTGACAATACCAAGTAGAACATACTCTAGTCAGCAAAAGTTTGAAGAATAACAACTAAAACCAGAGATTTACAGTTATCCTTAAGTTCCAGAATTCCTTCATTTGAAATCCATTATACAACCACAGAGCTCCAAGGCAGTTGTATGAAGTCCCTAAATTTGTGCTTAGCTAAGAGATGTCTCCCAGTCAGTCACCACACAATCTGAAGACTTGAGGGCTGGAAGAGATACCACTACTTTTGCTAATTTTCTCCTGTGATTAAGCCTGCTCACTGTTAGAAAAAAAAAATGAAAAAAAGCTCATTTGAATCTCATTTTCTGTTATCTAAGATAAGGTCATGCCTCTGGCTTGTCTGGTGAAGATGCTGAAAATTGCTCCAATTATCCCTGCTTAACTGAGTGTAATCACTAAAATATCAGATAATTGGAGCTGCAAGGTAGTGCTGTTGGCACTAAGCCTGCAAAACGAGTGATCGTTTTCCCCAGTCCAGTGTAGAATCTTCCCTTCTCAATTTACTGTTAAGTTAGCGGTGTTTAGTTTCATGCCTTCACCTTGATATGAAAGAAGATGTGAAGGAAATAGAGAAAATGTGTCATTAGACAAGAGAGGCAGAAGTGACAGGGATATTGTGTATTCATTAAAATTTATAGGTATATATCTGAGATGGTCTGATTTACTGTCTCTGAAAAATTATGCTGTATAGAAATATTTCATGCAGCCTAGGGGGTTGTGTGATTTCAAAACTGTTATATGTAAATATGTCCTGGATTAATGCCATGCAAAAAGAAAAAAAAAAAAACAACCCAAACACCTTGAGATGTTGGTTGGGATTCAGATGTGAATCCCGGAATAACTACATTGATGTTATTTCTCTTTGGCTTTGAGCTCATCCGGCAGATACACTTTGCTAGCAAAGATTTGCTCTGAATGCCCCATTCTAACCAGGAAGGAAACCGCTCATTGCTCTCAGCAGTGCTGTGTTGAGCCCCTTTGAGGGCTCTTATCCTCACCTCTCTTCTTTGAGGTTGGCAAATAATGTTATCTCAAGTCAGCTAATGGCAGACTGGGGGCATGGAAAGGTTGGCGGGTCAGTCCTCCCACCCTCGGGAATCTTGAACAGGAACAGGAGCAGGGACCACACGTAGCACACGTGGAACTGATGCATCTGCTGCCCTCTCCTGCCTTTCGCTGCAGCTCCTGGAGCTTGCCCCTTGGAAGGGAGAGTGGGCATACTGCAGGATCTATGCTTTTCTTTATTAAAGCATGAAAGATGCTACCTGCTTGACTAAGATAGTGGGCTGAATCTGGGGTCTCCTGGATCCCTCTTGAACATTATAATTCATAGCTTCCCCACAAACAGATGTATTTTTATTTGATATTTAGCTATTTATTTACAGTCATTTTACATTAATAAGCCCATGCCGAAAATGCAAATCTTCAGCCCTAAAGACAAATAAATGAGCAAGAAAACAGCCTACTATTTGCCCAGTAATATCTCTTTTGCATCTGTTGTGGAGTTTAATTACTTTCCTGCAACTTGGGTGTGCACATCCACCACGCAGGATTGGACCTACTCCTTAGCGTTGGCCGAGCAAGCTGTACTAAACTTTTCTCAGATGGAAGATCTTTCTTCCCCAGCCATCCTGCTCTCAGAAAAAAAAAGAAAATCTCAAAGGTGACAGAGGGCAAACAAAATCCCTGCTGCAGCTAGTGGAGTGGCTGCAGGTTGAGAGGGAGGGCTGACACCTCGGGAGCTTTTTCATCCGCATCCTGCTGCGCACCAGCTTCCTGCACAGGCAAGCTCCACACAAAAGAGTTAATCACAAACTCATCATCCTGAAAAAGATCAACACAAACGACTCTTGCTTATACATTGCCGGGGTTGTGCTAACATACAGATCCAGGCTGGGCTTCCCAGGGCTGGATCCAGCTGTGTTAATCTGCTTCTATCCAGTGCAGCCAGAAGCAACTTAATCTTTTCTGTCAGTCTTGCTTTTAAAGGCAATGTGAAAGAAAGGCAAGTAAAGCTCTGAAACAAGAGCTAAAAGGAGCCTGTTTTGTCCAACTGATAATTTGAATTGCCCACTTTTAAAGCTCAGCTGGTAGTGCTCAAAGTAAGGGAAGCAGAAGGCAATGCTGTCATGCAAGGCTCTGGGTCCTGGGGACAGACCAGGAGAAAGGCAGCAATTGAGTCGGCAGAAAGAAATAGTGTAAATATTTTGCCTGCTACAGTAAAGACCATTTAATGGAAGCTAAGGGCAACAAAAGGAATGTGAGTGGCTCAGGTGATTGTGAGATGTTTACACAGACTCTTGGAGAAAGAAAGACAGGATGTATTTGTCCCACCTATTGGAAGTAGCCATGCATGTGTGGGAAAATGCATTTAGATCCCCTATTTTCATGTAGCAAGAGAGCACTCTTCCCTCTTTTCACAATAAATAAAGAAAGAAGATGGGCGCTGTCAGACACGGTGGTGGGGAGAAGGGGGTGGAGTGAGATGCCACTGAAACTTCCCTTCCAGTGAGAGCTGGGTCAGGGCTCCTATGGCCCTGATTTGGAGCCACAATGTACCATAGTTTAAACTGATGATGTGATGTGATCACAGTACATAATCCAAGAAAGATGAATAAAGCAATCCTGCAAAAGAAAACATCTTGAAGGTAACCCTTCAAAGCCACGGGAGGCTAAGCTGCATGCTCAGCCTGTATGCTCTCTGTCCCAATGCAGTCATAAAACCTTAATTTGCACACCAACGTGTGATTATTTCCACAAACCATTCCAAAGTGGAGCTTGCAAAAAAAAAAAAAAAAAGTAATTGTTATCAAAAAATATCAATGCAAAGAAACTTTTTTCTTTTTTTCCCTGTTAAAAATTTCTCTCTGGGTATTCCTCTGCTGCTCTACCATCTGGTTTGCTCTGTTAAGAACAGGGATGGCTGCATAAAGCTGGAAACTATTTCTGTGCCATACTCCATAAGTGCTCTATGTACTGCTTGCATCTGACACAATGGCACAAGATAGAAGTCGACTTGTTCAGAGAATTGTTTAGAAAGATTTTCATCCTTCTTTCTCCCACTAACAGAGTGAACAAGGCAAGGATACCTTAGAGTGCAGGAAAGGCCATTTTAAGAAACATCTTCTATGCTTTTTCTTCCACTCAGGTAAGAGAAGATGCATTTCAAATCAATCCATGCCAGTCCTGACCCTTCGGTGATTTGTGCATCCAGCAAAGCCCTACTGGAAGCATTTTCCCTAGGGGACAGCATTGCTTTTCCTGCCTCAAAAGTGCACTGGGAAGCTGCAGGATCTTGTATAACTGTGCTGGTTCCTAATACACAACCCAGTGTTTGGTGTCTCCCAGGCTAATGCTCAGCTTGATGAGACATGAAATGAGACAACCTTTGAACACCTGAATTCTGCCTGGATCTTTGGAAATAACCCTGAAAAGGCAGCACACCACGAAGTTGTTCTGTGAAGGGGCTGCTGAAAAGCCAAGCACCAAGAGCTGCCCCTGCTCCTCTGGGCAGTGCTGGGCTCTGGCCCGGGCAGCAGGGGCTGGAGCCCACACACAAGTGAGCAGGGTGCAGGCAGGGCAGCAAGAAATGTTGGCTTTCTCATGGATTTTGGAGTTTATCAGGTGAAGAACTCGAGAAAATACAACTACCTCAGTATTTGAGGACGTATTTAAGACAGCAGGAAATGAGTAGCATGATTTTGACTGTGACTTCCTGAGATGGAAAAATATTTCTAAGAAGGACATTTGGCAACAGTCTGCAGGCTAAATCCTATTGTAAGCAGAGGCAAAGAGGGACAAAGGGCAAGTTAGATCGTAAAGAGCAACTTTGAGGCTTTTAAGGAATATAAACAAATGGGAAGCAAGGAGTACTGGGAATTCTACAGAAAACAAGACAAAGAAAGGTGAGGGAGATTTTATATTCGGAGTACCATAAAGAAACACTGAACATTGAATTTTAGGGAACATTTCAACCAGCCACAATAGAGTCTTCAAAAAAATTTGCATTTTGCAAATGAGGGAAGATTAAAGAGAAGGCAGTTGAGGACTGAGAAATGGGAGAATAAAAGGAAATATATTAAATAATTCATTTGAATTCTTTGTTTGCTTACAAAACTAGAAAGCTGCTGAAGGAATTGGCTGACATTGGCAAGCAGTGGCAGAGGAAGCAGAAATGATGTTCATCAGACAATACTGTCTATCCAGATGCACATTTCTTATTCATTAAAGACTTATCACATGACCATTTCTGTTCTCAGTTTAAGCTACCACTATCTCCAGCCATGCACATATATACTTATATTGCATTACTGTCTCTGCTGTCTAATGATATGAAGCAACTCCCTTAAGGGTATTTTAAGACCTCTGGAGGCTGAGGAAGAGCTGAATGAGATAGCTACAATAATGTTCTTTAAAACAGGTAGTGGAACCACCTACAGGTAGTAAAATAGGTAGTGGAACAAGGAAGGTGAATAGGGTGTATGGCTGTTCCTTGTTTCTTCCAGTATAAAAGTCAAAGGGCACAAAATTAAACTACTGGGTACTCCTTCGAGGGCAAACAAGAAGAGGCACTTCATTGACTGAATGGAACATAGTTCTGCCATGTTCCACAGCACGGTAGGGTTGCAAACATTTCTTTTGATTAAAAAAAAAATCTAAAACAATCAGGAATATAAATAAAAGAAAAATCTATCAATGAATATTAAATATGAAAACAGTAACTTTCACTCAAGACATCCCTGAGTCACAAGTCACATTAGGCTGGGAGAGCATTCCTGGATGCTTGCTCTGCCCTAACATCCTTCCTTGGATGACATCTGCTGTGTCTGCTCTGCTGCTGGGGGCAGGACACGAGACCAAATAGACCCGTGCTCTGACCCAGCAGAGGTGTTCTTGTATCGTGTGCTGCACTGTGAACTCACTGGGGAATTGATCTGGGTAAGAAAGAAGCCAGCAAGTGTTGTGGGTTTTGTTTTTTAAGCCTGATCAGTCCCCTGATCTTGTTCACTGAGTGGTCAAATAAATGACTGAATGGGCTCTGCTAAGGAAGTCATGGGAAGAAGGATGAGCAGTCAGGCTTTGGCAATGGGATGAAGGAGTAGGAGGAAACAGTGCTGACTAAAACATTTTTGTCACTGAAATAAATTCATGTGAGGTCAAAAATATTGATGGAGAGCTGGTGTGAGTCAGGAACTGAATCTTTTCTGTGTGGATGACACAATGTCAATAAGGACTGCATGGAGCTGCATGTATCCCAATGTTATTTTAATGGCTGCACAGAAAGGGCTAGGAAGAGTAGCCCAGGTGAGAAGCCCAGCCCTTCCTGCACTCCTCAGCAGCAGCACCCTGTTGTTGCCATCACAGGGCAAGTGTAGCACATTTGTGCTCTTGCTGGAGCTGTGGGCTGGGAGGGGCAGCGTTTCATTTCTGAGCATGGCATCCTGACAGTGATTGAGCAAAAGATAGCATTATCAGTTTCACAGAGCTAAATTTCTATTTTATTTTCTATGCATACTATTAAGGATAATTAGACTCTTCAGTTAAATGAAAAATTCTTTGATTTGACTTTTTGTTGATTTGGTTTTTTGTTTAAAAAAAACCCAATTGAAAAGTGCTATGTACAGGAACCGTAGCATTTCTGTTCATATCATAACACTTGTGTTAACATAACCAGGCCAAAAAATGAAAGGAAAGGACTGAATCAGAAGTGGCCATAGCTTTGGAACTCAGTCTTGAGGTATTTTTTCCCTTCTCCCTTCATTCCCATTAGTTTTCATGGGAACACTAAAAACAGGAACAGGCCCAGTCTTACCTTAATAGTCACTGATTGCAGAAAGGCAGTTTCACAAATTTCCCTCTTTTTCCGATTTCTTAACAAATAAGCCTTACACTGCACGTATTAAGATTTGGAAGCTGTGAAGCCTTTAACAGCCCTTGTACCAAAATCTTACTGACAATCTGCAGAATAAGAAAGATCTGTCTTTCACTGACAGTTTTTGTAGTAACGTAAGTCATCATCACTCCAGATAAATTTTCTTTGCTTGTCTTCATGTGGCAGTTCAGCTTTATTCCTCACACCACCTCTCACAGCTCTTAGAGGAGCTTCAAAGGTGGGTGCAATGCAATTCTTCCCTTCGGCTTTCATTAACAGTGTATCACTGTGCTGTTCCTTCTGCTTAGGTGATGGTTTTAGATCTGCCTTTGAGCCCTTCAAGCCACCAGGTTTGGGTGGCCAGACAGATTTTGTAGACAGTTGATTAAGCATAACTTCTAAAAGTAGGTAAATAACTGTCCAGTAAAACCTATTATTGTCCTTTTTTTTTTTTTTTTTTCTAAAGGGAAAAGTTCTTTGAAGTCCAAATTGTGCCAAGTTGTTTTCTATGGCACAGATCACACAGAGACTTTGCTCCTTCTTCAAGTGTCCTCTGGAGGTTGCTGAAAAATGGCGACTGACTCTCAATACTTCCAGGTAAGATTGCATAGCATATATTTGAATTGCCTTGCAACACCTCAAGCAGCCAAAAATATCTCAGCTGTCCATGTGATCCTTAGCTTTGCTTAAGAGAAGGTAAATGTGGAGGGAGAAATGGGCAGATGATGAGAGCACTGGGCAGGGATCCAGCCAGTCTTTAATGGATTCCTCACTCTGCCACAGATTACCTGTGGGACTCTGTTCAAGATGATTAATCTTTCATCATTTCTGTGTAATTAGACATGCAAGTTCTCATGGGAGAACTCTCAGGAATTAGCTCTCCCTCTATGTGTATGTACTGCATCTCACATGACTGTGCCTTCAGGTGAAATAAAATCCAGGCAATGAGTGTTGTTGCTAATGCTGATGGGTTTAGTCAATAATTGTAACTGGAAATTAAGTGCAGTAGTTTTGAAAGAACTGAGTGTTTAAAGAAAAAAAAACTGAGAAAATAATTTAGAAAGTGATTTTGTGCTTGAATCTTGTAATTTTAGCACTAACATACATCTGTTCCTTGATGTGCCACAGACTTGCCACATGAAATGTGGCTACAATCTCTTCTTCTTCCTGTCCTCTAGCCTTCTGTCATTAAAATGGGATTATTGATACTTAGAGGGGAACCAAGAGTGCTCTTATAGACCCTGGGAGATGAAAGGAAGCCAAATCCCTTACCTGCTCAGAAAGAGCAGACTAAAGAATCAGATGATAGCTTCACTTTTATGAAACTGTGCAATTCTATAAATGTCCTAAATTCTGAGCCTTTGTCCTAAATGTCTGTGCATTTCTTAGAATTAGCCTATTTCCTAAAGGGTTTGATGTGCGCTGACTATAACGTGAACAATACTTAGTCCCTAAGATCTGAAGCATTAGTTTCCATTAGAGATTATACGTTTCCCGGGTGGGTTCCTAGTACAGTAGATTCTTCTTTTAGACTGGCTGGCAACTCTGGCACTCCTGCCACTCTTGTGTGCCCTCACTTGCTCCTGTTAGCAGCAATCATCTCAATATTTGCAGCAGAATATCTAGGGAGAACAGGGTGCTTCTAGTGCTCTGAACCCAAATTCTTACCAAAGAGGTTCAGAGACAGAGCAGGTACTTCAGTATCTTCGCACTTTTGATTTTATTGAGAAAAATTATTTTTGAATTGTATCCTTGGATCAGTCTGCAACATGCTACTGTGTAAGGCAGAGTGCTGTACCTGGTATATGCAACCAAGTTATCCCAACTAACACACTGAGAATCTGAGCAATTAAAATTATATCATCATGAAAAATTCAAAACTATTAAATGCTTGAAGACCATAGTATTCTTTCCAGTGAACCACTTTTTAGGCCAATGGCTAAATATGTCCTTGGCTTATATGACTTTTCTAATGAGATTATTGTGAGTGACTATTTTTTTGTCACCTTAAGCTCTGTCAGAAGTTCACTGTTCGAGGTTTAAGAAACTTATGTAATTGAAATATTATCAAGAGGGGAGAAAGGTGCCCAATAGCTATTTCAATGGTGTGAAGAAACACAAGGTTCTATCTAAAAGTCAATTTCAGTCTCAGGAGAGAGAGGTACTTTTACCAAATTCAGCTGAAACGTCTTTCAAGATTGATATGAAATTGTAAAGTAGGACTGGAACGGACTTTGGTTGATCTTATAGTTCATAACCCTCCTCCAGGCAGATGCAGCCAGTCCTGAATCACTCATAGGGAATGTTTGTGTAACCCCTTCCTACAATCCTCCAGTAAATGAGATTCCATGGCATCCAGAAGAACCTGCTTCAGGCCTCACCATCACTACTATTGAAAATATTTTCCTAGCATCTAACTATCTAAACTTCCGTTGCTTTATTTTAGTCTACAACTTTTAATCTGTCCCCAGTAGGCACAGAGAAAAATCCCTCCCTTTTCACAGACATCTATATTGCAAAATATCACAAATTTCTCGTTAATGGAAGAGGTCCTGACTGAGTTACCACAATTTGCTGTATGTTATCATGTGTTTACATGGCTGAGGTGTTTAAGTGTGCTGGAGTGCTTGACCCCCCAACAGAGATGTGAAATGCTTTGGCTTCACCCAGCCATGAAGCTGCAGATGATGTACAGAAACTTGTCTAAAGACAACAGATTGTGTATCTGTATCCTCAGCCTCCAGCTCAGAAAAAAACCCACTTTTTTGGCTGAAATTTTCCCAAATCTGCTCAACCTGGGCTTCACTGAATTAGTGTCATGGAAAATTTAAATTAACCAAGGGTTTAAGCTTGACAGTGTAGCAATCAAAATGTAGAATCTTGTAAGGCAATGTTAACAAAGCTGCCATTACTTCTGCTTGATTTATGTTGGTATTTGACAATGTGTATCCAGGCAAATGCAGGGATGCCAGTCTCTGCACTTCAGTAATTCCCTTCACCTTCTGCTTTTTCTTTAAATATTTTTGAAATGTTCATATCAGATAAACAAAACCAGGCAAAATGCACTTTTGTTTTAGAAGTTTGGCCTTGAATCTCTGACAGCATGACCATGAGTCACACAAATGTAGAATACATGCTTTTGTGAATAATGAGTCAGTGAAAATATTTTTTGTTGGTATTACAGACATCTTAGGGAGCTTTACTGGCTGAAATTTAACCTCTAAATACTTTTTAATATAAATTACTCTCTGTTATTGTTCTATAACATGTAAGATATAGCAGTTTTATTACATAAATGATGAAAGCTATAATCTTTATGCTTCTCTTTAACTTTGGAGGAAAAACAAAAGAGCTCAGTTGGAACAAAGCTTCCTAAGATGTAGGTTTTGTTTTCTCTTGGCTTTGGATCTTTCATCACTTTCCTCTCATTCTTGATGATTCTTGCTTGCACAACTATAACTCTTTTAGCATTCACAGTAAACACATTTGAGTGGAACACTTAAAATGTACTAATAAAAGGGAAATTACTTGATTTTTATATTTATATCTGTAAAAGCATACAATAACTCAAGGATAAATTTACATACAGTGCTTAAGAAATTTGTTTAGAGAGATGCAGGACTATTTTTGCTTAAGACAGGAGCTTTCTAACTACAGTCTCAATCACTGCCTACAGCACTTCTTTTCTCAATGTGGAAGTCAGCATCTACCTACATCCCTGAGTTCCAAGAGTCATTGAGGGTTGCAGGTGGATGAACCCAGGTCCTAATTCTCCCATTCTGAGTATGCACACAGGTATAATATAATAACACCTCTACACATTTCCAATGAAGTAACATTTTGTTACTTAGGAAGCTCTTTGTAAAGGCAGAGTAAAAATAGCTACATCCTACCCAGTGCATGCATGGCCTATTTGCCTCTTGGTTCCAGTTTCCATACAGGCTCACAGATGAGCATAATCACATCCTTTTCAACCAATCACTCCTTTTTCATTTTCTTTCCTCTCTTTTTAATGGATTAAAGACAACAAGACAACACTTATTCTGAGCACAAATACAAGTGTGAGCTGCAGAATATATCCATTATAAGCAAACTTACTGTAAAGTAAACTTATTTGCTGTTAAACCGCAAAATATTGGGAACTGTATCATCAGATTTTACTTTAAAGGGATTAAATTAACACATTTCTAAATCCTAACTCTCCAAGTAAAATAAAGTGCATTATCAGATAATTCTTTTCTGGTGAAACTTTTGTGGGTTTGAAAACATCTGATGTGCAGTAAACACAGAAACACGTAATATACCTGCTTTCTAACGTGTGGGTTTTGGTTTTGGGGGTTCTGTTTGTTTGTTTTGTTTTTTTCTCAATATGGTATGTTTTAAGAGAGATTTAAGGAGAGTTTAGCTGGTTTATCAATCCTAGTGTAGAGGCCCAGAGAAGCTGACTTTAGGCTCAGGATGGATTTTGGTGGTGCATCCCCCTGCCCTCCCCAGGCCACTCTCTGATCTGAGAACCATTTAATGTAGGGTGGATCTTTGCCCTGTATGAACTCAAGTCTGCAAGAGATTCCTCTTACCACCACTAACTTTCCAAGACCCGATGGGAAAGTACATGCTTGCTGTTTTTTCTGGGGTTTTTGGTTAAGGTGTGCATAATACCACTACACATGCAGAGATCTAGAAATCACTTTAAAATGTTTTGTTGAGTCACTCTACTTTCCAGACTAAGGCTGTAGTATTGTGAGCATTTTAATTCACTATAACTCAGCCATGCTGCTCTACCAGCCCCCACTGCCTCATCCTTTTCCTGCCCCCAACCCTACAGGAAGCTGACTCAAGTTAACATTGAACTGGAAAATGAATAATGAGTTGGTAACAGGGATTATTCCTCTGATTGCCCTCATGTGGCTAACTCAGTGTTTGTGTTGGGACATGGAGCTGCAGGATGGTGGGAGCAGAATCTGAATGTCAGTGTCTGCCTCCTTGGATTTACACTGCCTGTGCCTCTGGGGTGCTCGAGAGCAATTTGAAGAGGACAGCCCCTCGGTGGGAGTGTGCTTCCTTTCCTAAACCAGGATGATGTTGTTGCAGAACAGCCCTGGGTGTTGCATGAGTGCATGGGTCCTGCAGATGTCAGGACCTCTTCCACAGATCTAGGGCAATGATTGAAAGGCATAACTTAATCATCCAACTTAGAAAAAAAATCCCAAATTAACTTTTGCCTAAGATAACAGGTTTGTACTCTACTTATTAAATAAAAGTAGGACCTGTAAAAAGCATTCTTAGCATAAGAACATGAAAATATATTATAAAACTCAGCACCTTATTTTTATAATTCCCATAAAGTCCATGAGATAAAAGTGTTTGCCTACTAAATTAATTTTCATCGGGCTTCATTGCACAGTCTGTCCTCCTGATGTTTCTCAGGGACAGCTGCTTGAAGTTTTTGATTTAAATCATTAAATGCTTGATTTATAGTGCATGCTTCCGGAGCCTTAGCACTTTTCCAACTCATATTGCAGTGTATTCTCATCCTAATCATGTTACTGTTTAAATATATTTGGATGGCAGGGGATTAAAGTGAACCAGCCTGTTCATTTTCTTACAAAAGGAGCAAGATTATTTATCTGACAGTTGCTAAGGCACAGAGCATAACTCAGAACAGCCTTGTTAGCAAGTCGGAGGCAGACTTAGCTGCTTCATTGGTGTTTGAATATCATCAACTGGTGTAGTCTTGCTTCTAAAATATATTCCCTTTGGATAAAATCCATATCTGCACTGGAAATAGTTGATTGTTTGGATGTTGTAATACATTTAACTTCTTTTAATCTTTCTTGAAACAAGACAGAAAGAAGTTGACATGTCCAAGCTAGGAAGACATGTTGCACAGGGTTGGAAGGCATGCTTTATCTAAGAATATTCAATAACTTGCAGTTCCTGTTCAGAGTGACTGCTCACCTTTGATTTTTGTTTAAAAGTGTAGAGAAATTTGTGTCTTCTTTGATCATTGGAAAGAAAGATATCCAAACCTTTGATATCAAAGTCCATACTGGACTCACTGGCCTATTGAAAGGACTTTTACATCATATATAAAATTATAATAAACTTTATATATTAGAAAGCAAACAGCAGGTAAAGATAGTACTTTTTAATGTTATTTCTATCATGATAGACTGAATTCAAACCTATTAGAGTCAGCCCTCACTTCAGCTGAGAACAACTGATGTTTTCTTCAGTAACTCAGATTAAGAAAAGTTTTTCTGACTACTGACCAGCTCAAAGCAATAAATCACCTGGTTTTGCCAGACTTGTTTGTTAGAGTTTTGTATTTCCAACATCTTATAAGCAGGAGAATAGTGGGCATAACCACATATAAAAATCACACATAAAACCCCTCTTCTCAGTCCAAGTGTATTTGTGATATTTTGTACTCAGTTCTGTGAATATTTCAACACTGCAGCATTACAGTGACAAGCAGGCAAAAGAGAATACTGGTGCAAAGTCTATTTAAAACTGGAATGCTTAGAAATTTGCCGAAAGCAAGTATCGAATTGTTCACAGATGGAAGCTGGTGATGTTCTTGCAAGTCTCCTCTCATTGTTTTCTGTTTTCAGAAAACAGGACTGAATACAGTGGTGCAACTTTAAAGAGAGAGAGCATACAAAGAGTAGGATAAACCATGCTGACTCCCTCCCCCCAGCAACCATCACTTCTTCAGCCAGCTGAAAGACTCCAATATTCTGTTTATGTTTGACATCGATCATTTATTTCGATTTACAAAGAACAAGGGAATTATGGGTGCTGACAAGAAAACTGTGGGAATTATGCTGGAGTGATTTTGGATGTTATGAGTCAGGCTTACTGCCCCATCACTTTGCCAGATGTTACCGGCCCCCTTGGTGAAAGCAGCAGCAGTTAACTCTGCTTCAGCTGAACTGCTGTACTGCATAGCCTGGTGTGTTAACCTGCCTTTGATTTCTTTCTGTTTCACTGATTTATATTACTCAGTTGCACCCCATTTACAGGATGAATAGGATTCCGTTTCATCCAAAAGGGGTTCAGGTCATCCAGACCACACTACTGTGAACCAAAGCACAGAAAATGGGAACTACTGGGCAATTTGCTTTGAGGGCACCTATAACCCTGACTGCAGCTGTGATGGAGACACACTCCCAGCAGGTAACAATAAATAATGTGCAGCAATAGTGAAGACAAATGGATGAAATATAAGAGCTACCAGAGATAACATAACAAAATTGGATTTTTTCCTTACACAACAGAAGGAATAAACATTTTTTAGAAGTCTCCTTTTAGGCCTTTTCTGCAAGATACTACTTTCAGTTTCCAATAGTTGTTATCATAGAATCAGACAACAGCCCAGGTTGAAAGGGACCTTGAAGATCCATCTGGTTCAAGCTGTTGTGGGAAAGGGAGTCTAGGGGAGATTATGTAGCAGCCTGTACACCCATATCTTGAAAAACTCGAGGGATGAGCACCCCACCACATCCCTGGGGAGGTTGAATACCATTTGTCACCTGTAGTTTTCAGACTGATTTAGGGAGGAAGCATCCAACACTGAAATACATATGGGAAACCAGAAATGCTGAAAGATGGCAGTGATTAGCAAACATAAAGATGAATATGGACAGAAACCAGGTCTCAATGCTTTGGCCAGGCCATAATGCTGCACTCATAAAATAAACAAACAAATCGGCTTTTAGCTGGATGCATTCAGAGTTTCCAACTAGAACTCTCTTTAATTCTCTAAAATCATTCTTGTGTTTCTATTTATTAATTTACTATGAGGAAGAAGTGGGAAACAGCTGCATGATACCATCTGGTTTTCCTTAGAAATATGGCACTATGAAAGGGAAATGGGCTTTCCTATGGATTAGCAAGAAAGCTGTGATTGTTTCTTCTTTTATTTAATGGAAATTTATAGCAGTATTTTATATTTTACTTTTGCCTGCTTGTCACAGCATCTAGGCTGTGCATGAGGAACCCTGTTTACTGGCTAAGATACTTCACAGACACCAGCTTCAGTGAGCAAGGTTTGGTCTCCTTGACTGAAGGCTGGAAACTTCTCTCTGCTCTCAAAAATGTTGTGGGTTTTATAGTATCCTTAGATAACATTGTGTTTATTACATACATATTACATTTTTCTTTTCTTCTGAAAATCCCAGGTAACTGTACTGGGAGGTTTGAATTACTTTTAGATGTTAAGTAGAATATTTTAAAGTTTCCCTTTTGAGTCCTTCCTTATCATCCAAAAGTTCACACCAAATTTTTCAGTGATTCCCTTTTCTGAAGCCATGGTAACCAAATTCCTTTTTTTTCTTTCCCACTTACTCTTTTTCTTCTTTAAAATACAGACAAAGCCCCCCAAACCAACCAAGAAACCAAAAAACCCCAAATAACAAAAAATTCCCCCAAACACTCTCCAGATCTTTTGTGATATTGTTTCCTATTAACTTCAGAAAGATCTTTCCTGCTGCAAAGATCAGATTCAGTAACCTATGGCTTCCTGACTGTATCTCAGTTCCTTTCCTATAATACTTCCAGGAATGCACACATATCTGTTTTGGCATCAAATCTGGATTTCAGATTGATTTGAAGATTCCATAATCTTCAAATATATCTACTTATCAAACATTTTATTGTATCCTTTTCTGAAACAGAAAACCTAGTTTCCATTTCAAGCAGCCATACAAATTAGGTAGCCATTTAATAGGTAAGCAATCAAATAATTTTCCTAATAATTAAAATTAATCAATTTAATTAATCAAATAATTAAATTTGAAATGTCCAGAGATCTTATGCTGATTGCCTGGAGAAGGTGACAGTCCTAGTTGGCATTTTTAATTAATTTTACAGTAGGTACCAAGAACAATGGCACCTCTTCTCATGCTTCAGATTCACAGCTGGGAAATTCAGCTCTGACTGAGAAATATCTGTAGGCTGAAGCTAACTATTGGAGTTCCAACTGCATATGGTGAGTTTGGTCTGCAGGTCTCTGACTGTGCCTTTCAAAGAGGTCAGGACTAAGACAAAGTGGTTTCATAGCCTTTTTTACAGGCTACCTGCCGGGAGGGGAATTTAATCCTACAAATCATAATAGTAACAGCAACAACAACAATAAAAAAATCTTTGAGTTATGTCAATGTCATATGTTACTGCTCTTCCCAAAATATCCCAGAATGCCTGCTTTTCAACTGTTTCCTCTAGTCCTCTTTAGTCGACATCATCCCTTCTGCTTTACCTGACAAAACTTGAGAGTTTACCAAAGTTTTGCAGGCTGGCTGTATTTGGGGTTTCTGCTCTGGAAATACCCAGTTGCTCATCACTCCTAAGATAGCTTCATGTCTTTTTCACGCTGCAGTCTCTTGGAGGAGCAGCCAGAGTTCCCAAAGGCACTGCAGATGTTACAGGGGAGTTTCAGGGAGAAGTGCCATTGTGGGTGTATTTTAGCCCTAACTTGTAGACCCACACCTGTGCATTTACTTAGGAGTGTGAGTCTCAGACACAGTTCACAAGCTAAACTGAGAAATTCAGATATTCAAGGACTTTTAAGAAGCCAAGTTCCCCCTTTCCTTAAAAAAGTCACTTCTGGTTTGCATAGAGGGCTTTACTGGATTAAGGGCTCCACTTCTGCTTCCTTCAGTTTCTTTCAGGGTGAAGTTGCTGCTGATCATCACTTTTCAGCAGTTTCCTCTAATTGCAGTGTAACATACCGGGAATAGAGGAAACAACCCTGGTGTTGTTGCTACCATCTCCAGGGTCAGCAGAGGGAGGGGATGTAGCTCAGAGTGTTTTCTTACAGGATGTGCCCATCATGGTAAGCTTGCCACCTCTTAGCTCTTCTACAAGGAAATACCGTACTGTTTTGTCTTGCCAGAACCACAATTTTCTCAGCGTTTCAAGCAAAACTGGTTGCTGAAGTTGATTCTGGCAAAATGACGAAATCCATAAAGCTGTCAGCTCTCCCCGCGTCAGAGGCGGGACTGTGTGCCAGCACTGCTGGCACGGTGCCCTCTGCCTCTGCCCCTTCCCTCTGGCAGGCTAGCTGCACGGTCTCCAACTTCCCCAAGCACCCGCCAGGAAATGTGCTCATTCCAGCGTCTGGATAGCCGCGGCACTGACTCGTCCTGCTGGCATGTCCCTTCTGCACCAAAATGTCACAACGAGATGGCAAAATAACCCCACATCCTTTTAGAGGTTATGTTGTTCCAGCCTCCCCTTTTACAAACTGTTAACGCTGTTCACAAAGTTAAAGAATTTTACCTCTTTTGGGTCATTGTGAAGGACTTTACTAGGTGCCTGGTTTTTTGGGTTTTTTTTAGGAAGCAACTAGATATATATAAACAGAAAGTTAGCAGATCATAACATAAATATCTCTCCCTCCCTCCTACTAAGCCATTTGCTTTCCTAACTGAAACCGGTGGTTTGTGATTCTTCACATTATTCTTTTAATGTCGTGACCTGTGTGTCAAAGTGAGAGGTTGCTTGTGGATTTTTCTTGTCTTTGAAAGCAATACTTTCTCCAGAGACAAAGAAGCTCTTTTACAACACTCTTAGCAATTGCCATGAGGTGGGAGCTACAAATTGGGCAAGCCAGTTGCATGCTGACTTTTTTCATTCCTCATGTCCCACAAGTATTTCTCTTTCAACAAGGCTTCTGTGTAAGTGAAAAGGAACTTTTGTGTTTCCTTGATTTAGTTATATTATGTTTTAAAATTTCTACTTTGGCTCCATTTCCCTCTGGAAGCTGCCCTGGCTATAAAAAATATCACATAACCCTTTTAATTTTTAAAATTTCAAATTTGTATTGTTCCTCTATCCCTATCAACAATAAAAAGACAGATTTACTTTATGGCATTTGCATTTTCAAAGTCTTTGCAAGCTGTTTTCCACAATAGACCAGTCATAGCTTTGCACCTCAGAAATGAAAAAGTGGGCAGGTCTGGCCCTTGAAAAGAAGCCTTTTCCAACTTTTTGTAAACATTAATGACCTATTCATAAAGAAAAGGGCAAAAATTTTGCACAAAGAGATATTAAAACATTGAAACACTTGTGAAGTCTGTTGGAGAAATAAATGATGGCTTTGAGCAGACACTTTGGGAAAGAGAAAAGAGGGCTACAAATATACCAGATGTAATCTTTTGATGAGATTAGGAAGTTTCCATCAATGTTTCTGGTGATTTTCATACATGCATGTTATGACAATGGAAGAATAGCTGTACCACATCAAACAGCAAAATTGTCCATGTACCTAAATATTCTGCCTCCAATGCTGCCAGCCATGGTCATTTTAGGAAGAGTGTCCGAATAGAGCAGGAATGCAGTGATACCCCGCTGGCATGGGCTCCCATTTCCAGTAGCTGGCAGCTGCAAGACTGCCTGGGCCACCAGAAATTCTTTTCAATTCCTCCAGGCATTTGTCCAGCTGTGTTTTGACCTTGTGTATACCACAGTGTCCTGTGGTAGGAGGTTTCACAGCTTGATAGCTAGTTGTGAAGAAAACCTAAACCTAGTACCTGCTCATGTTTGTTTTGAATTTATGACCTATTATAATTGGTTAATGCCCTCCTTCTCAATCTTCTATTGGGAGGAACAGTGATACGTAATTCCCTATTTCCCATTCACCTTTTCCATTCTACTTATGATTGATTTTACAGTCTTCTGTCATGACACTTTTCAGTAACTTTTCCACTATTTAGGATTCTTTATATCCACAGCTGCTCACTTCAAAACTGTTTGGTGTCTTTGATCTTTCATTTTAGAAGCATAGAATCATTTCGGTCTGAAAAGACCCTAACGATCACAAAGTCCAATAGTTTTTGCTGCTCTCACTATCATTCTGTTTCTTCCATATGGTTGCATAGAAGAAATGGGCTTCATATCCCTTCACCTTACAAATATACTGGCTACCACCAATGGACACTGCTGAAGAGAAACCTCTGACAGTGACTGCTTTTTTAGGCCAACATTCAGAAAAATGATGTGTGCTGTTGCCTTCTGCAAAGGACAGATGTTAGTCGTGTTACTTAATGCAATACTGGAAGGTTTCTGGCTCAGATCCAGACAAGCATTCAAGTTTCCAACTCCTGTTTGGGCTTCTAACACCTGATTTAATGGAAAGATGAGTATTTGGTTAGATGTGGTTACCACATGAACCTCAACAGAACTAAACCTTCGGTGTGTGCTGATGGGGTTTGCACTTGTCAGATTAAGACATAAACTTTTCAGAGGTGTTATGAAAAAGAGGCCCTTGGTAAACTGAGACTATCAGGGACTATGGGAAACACTTTTATCCTGGATGATACACATGGATGTTCATTCAGGATGGCTCTGCTCTTTCTGTAGTAAGTGGTCACCTTCCTGGGCACGGAGGTCTTACTGGAAGAATGGGTTCTGTGTTAGGCAATCTGTACGAATGCTCCTTTGTGTTATCCAACATGATACTCTGAAGTGTAGAAAAATGGTGTACATGGGATTTATGTCTTTATGCAAAAGAAAAGAAAAATGGCTGGATTCATTATTACATTTTCTTGGAAGAGGCCAAGCTTAATGACTACATTTTCCTGTAAGAGGAAAGGAGCAGCAGAGGACACTCACCATTCCCAGCAGCTGACTGCTGGTTAGCATTCAGTGCTCCACAAACAAACCCTGCCAGGGGTTACTATGTATTTTAAATCAGCTGACAGGTACAGTGCTTGTGCAACCAAGGCATGATTTTTGTCTGATTCAACATTTCTCTTTAGTGGGAATTCTTGTGTGGGCAAAGTCTGTGTGATCTGTCCCTCTGGCAATTCACTCTCTAAGATGATCATTGCACATAAAGGTCTTGTGTTCCTTTCTGTTACAAAAGAAAAGAAATGAAACAGAAACAAAAAAAATGCCACTTCTTTTCCTGCAGATTCCAGCTTTCTATTTAGAACCCCTCCTTCCTTCATTCATCTACTTCTACCAGTATATACTGGATGAGTGTCTCTTTATACAGTGGGTAATTCTAATTTATGAATGCTGTTTGTGTAAGTTGGACATTGCTGAATTTCCAGATATGATGATTCAGCCCTAGAGAATTTGCTTTCTCTTTTCCATCATTTGAAATGCCATGCCCTGTAAGAAGTCTTCTTAAACACTGCTGCTGGAAACCATCAAGCAAAGCAAACAGGCACTCACAGTTCAAGGTGGTATTCTCGGCATGGGGAATTTCATTACCCCCTTCCCTTCCTTTAATTAGCTGTATTCCTAGAGTTTAAATAGAATAACTAAATGACTAGGGGGCCATAACTAGAGCTGAATTAGAGATGGAATACAGTACCCAAAGGCACACAGGTTACATCTGCTGTTGTGCCGTGCAGAAAAATGGGTCAAGGGTTTTGTTACCTGAGGTAAGGTTGCGTGTGCAAGGTCAGAGGAGTTATGAAGGTTGATTATCCGCTGATGAGACAAATCTCAAATTCACAGTGAATAGGCCTTTCCTCTGAATGACTCTAGGCAGAGAATTTCTTCATAAACCATGAAAGCCAAAGACTGAAAACTAATTTCACATCTTACCAAATGACTTGCTGCTCTCTGGGAGGTGTAGGGGAGGACTGAAGAGAGAAATTGAGGGCAGAATGAAAAAAGAAAAATCGCTGATGTGGTGTGTTTCATGTATTGCAACACAGCTTGATGTAACCAATTTTTGGAAGCGCAAATAGCTCCATGACCTCAGCTCTAAGGCATACAGCTCTGCTGCAGAGAGGAATGGTAGGCTCTTTGACCTGACCACATTATAATAAATGCTCTAGTAAACATAGAGATGCTGTGGCTTGCTTAAAAAACTGCAGGCAAAAAAGGTAAGCTGTGAAGTAATGCCAACATGTTGTAAGAATCATGTAAAGAGAGTATGTGGACAGAGGCCATCATAACATTTATAACCACAAAGTCATGCTTTCAGAAACAGCTGAGGTGAAAGAGTGTTCAAGGCAGATTTGCCTAAGGCAGTGAGTAATCCTTGCGTCCTCTGTGAGGGGCGGGACTCAGCCCAGGCCCGGCACTGGCAGGAGCCAGCTGGAAGCGCGTGGCATCCACTGTGTGCCCACAGCGCTGCCCCTTGCACGGTGCAGCCCCCACCCAGGAGCGCCCGACACTCAGCTGAGCTCCCGTATATGTCCAGCACACACAGCTGTACGCACTCCAAAGGGGAACATGGGCTTGTACTGCAGCCACAGCCAAAGACTTGATGCTGCAGGCAGGCTGGACTTGAGCGCTGCTCAAAAGATGATGACAAACTGCTAGATGTATGTACACTTTTCCCTAACCTCAATTTGAATTCCTAATCAAAGTGTAAATTAGTTTCCTGTAGATTTCTCAGTTAGTTTCTATTAAAATATAAGAAAGCTATTATAAAGAATAACTCTCCAGCAATTCTGTCCTCTCCACAAAGTTACATCACCTACCACTCGATTAAAAGTGTGATAGTACTGAGCTCAGTTCTCATGCGGATCTGACTAATTCTGTTTCTCATGTTCATCTAAAACTGAATCTTGAGATCCTAAATACAATACAATTTAACTTTACTCTTTGATAATGCATAGACATATATTTATATACTATTCATATTAAACATTTTAAAAGATAGACGATTAGCAGTTGGAAGGGGTCTTGTAGAACAGTTTTCCTGCTCTTATTATTTTAGGTAATATGTTTAGTTCATTTTATATAAATCTTGAGGCTCACAGCTGTCGTAAGACCTTAAAAAAATTCTGACATCTGAGATTTAGGGAACACTTGGCATAAATCAGTGTTTCTGTACTTTTTTCTCTTTTATCTTACTTCCTTTTCTTGTGTGTGTGTGTGTGTGTGTGTGTGTGTTTTCAAGCACAGGCTCTTTGAAGGTGACAGACCAGTCAAGAAATGTTGTGCCCCACTTAGGCAATGATAATAAAGATTTGACATTTAGGATAGGCATTAGATTTCAGAAAGTCATGACTAGCTCACAGATTTTTATTGTCACTACAAAGAAACAATAATATGTAAAAATATATATCTTTCTATATATCTTTTCAAGTGTAAAAGCTGTGCTTTGCATACAAAGAGCAGGTACAGTGACATTCTTTCAGGAGACCAACACTGGGTGCCAGTTAAAGATATGGAAACTTGCCATGGGCTCTGCAGCCCGGGGCTTTGCTTCTGTTTTCCCATTGTTTGCTCTGCTCGTGTCAAGGCTTATTTCAAGAAAGGCGATGGCAAAACTCCCACTGACTGTGAGGAAAGTGAGGTTTGACCCTTGGTGAGCAGTAAAGCCCTGTGAAGCCAGGGCTGGGAGTTCACTGCGGCTCCTGAGGGCTGATGTGCGCCGCCAAGGCTCCCTCACATCCACCCTGCTCACCCCCTCCAGCTCCCAGATCCAGAGGGCTCTGTGGAACAGCCCCCACACTGCACTGCATGGCATACGCAGTCGCAGATGAACTTTGAATCACTCTGGCTTGAGGATTCAGAAAGAACAGCCATGCTGCCATTGCATAAAACAAAAATTGTTAGCTTCTTTTGTCTTGATTTTGGTACATTATTTACCTGACTATTGGGAAAGCTTCATAAATATTCTTTTGTTGGTGAAGTCATCTGCAGAAGAAGAAGTGAGCCCTCTTTTCTGAATAGTGCTCCAGGATTAGGCATCTCTGTCCCTTTCAGTCTGTGGGAGTGCTGTAGGGAAGATCTCCCTTGTCCTCAGTTTGGTGCTCCCCTCAGTGAGGCTGACACAGCCCTCCTGGCACCTTTTCCATCCACTCACTAGATTTGGAACACAGGGAGAGCTGAAGCACAGGTGTCCAGGTATAGACAGGTCTGCCTGTCTCTGGAATTGTAATTCAGTCAGAAATTGGGGTGGGATCTCAGTGAAGGAAGAAGAGCCCTGTTTCTGTACCCCTTATCTTTCCACTGCACAGTTTTTGTTCCCCTGAATCAGTGTCTACCATTGTCATGAAACTGAGTCCCCCCATTTGTTTCCCAGCTGGTTCTTTAATGCTCCTAATATTTCACTAGTGGGGAATGTTAATGTTTCAGTCTTGCACCTGATAAGTTCTGGAATAGGCTGGGGAGATATACATGGCTTTACTCAAATTAATTTGTAATGTTTGAAATTCAGTTTAAGTCACCAGGAGAAATAAATGTCATGGCACAGACAAATGATACACAAACGTCACTATAGTGTGATGCATTCCACTGGTGTTAACATCACCCAGCTTGCAAGGTGAAGAGCAGATAAATCAATCAACACTTGGTTTAAATCTACTGTGGGGACAATACTGTAGAAAGACTGCTGCTTAATGAACAAATTCCGTGATGGCTTTTACTGCTTTCCACATTTGCTTTCATTGTTTCCTTCTGAAGGAAAATATGAATGAAACAATGTTCACATGAGCAAAGAGTACCTGTGCCTCTCCAGCTTGTTTAAAAATAACAGTTTATATTATAAATATTTTGTAAATGTTCAGGTGAGGGCTGCGATACTATATAACTCTTTTTTAATTGATAAGTGTGGAATAGTTAGTATAAGACTAGAATAACCATTTTATGCTAGTTGTGTGGTTGATCTTGGTCCCCTTGCTGTAACTTGTCTGCCCTTTTGGTTGATACATAACAGCAAATTATTAAGGTTTTGAGAGTTTTCTTTTGATTCTTCATGGATCTGGCATTTAAACCTTAGCATGCATGTCTAACTTGTGTGAAAATCCTCAACATAGATGCCACTGACATATGCACCTTACAGTGACAACTTCAGTTTCCAGCCAGGACAGACAATCTGGTATGTTAAATACCTTTTTGGATGTAAGTCATTATAGCTCTTAGAGCTCCTGATAGAAAAACTGCAAAAAGGCACTGATTGGGAGCCTGCAACAAGTAAACAACAAAAGTGAATGAAACTCAGAAAGATTTTTCTGTATGCTGCCAAAGTTATCCCAGCAAAAATCCATTGCTTCCATTATTGTGGATCTTGCAAGCTTGGAATCAGAACACCAGTTTACTTGGTGTTGTGTAAACCCTTGGCTGCTGCACTCAGGGAGAAGAAGTCAGTCTAGATTTCAGACATTTGGAAATGTGACAGCATAAAGGAAAATGTTTTTCAATTTTATTGACGGTCAAGTCTTTTCAGTAATTTACGAAAGAAAACAAATTTCTTGATGACAGTTGTCAGGCACATTTTAAATATTGCCCTTCAACATTTCTTTAAAGACTGTAAGAAAGACCCTGAAAATAAATAATTTTTCTGCTATGGAGCCTCTTGAAAATCTACTTTCTTTGCTTAATGAAGTAAGTTGCTTTCAGTTCTGCATGACTTGAGGTAAGGTGTGTTTTATAGGTTATACAGATATTTCCTTTCACTCTACATGGTGGACCTGATCCGACAAATACCTCTGTGCTGATTTCAACACAGAGAACTTCTGATTGAAGAATAGTTTTGGGTGTGGAACAAATTTCCCGGGGAAATTGACTAGAGCATAGTGAATTATTAACCCTTTTCTTCTGTCAAGCATATGAAAACAGTTAAAGACACCGAGTACCTGGGATCAGTAACATTTTCAGGAAACTTGCAGAGCCACACACAGTATTGAGAGACAGCTGGTAGCACTGTCACTGCTTCATGGGCATCATTGTACTGCACATTTCTGAGACATGACTGTCGTCTCCAGGCTTGTCTGGCAGCCTCCAGGCAGCTGTGGGTGAGGTATTTGCTGTTTGTCAGGGCTTCCTACTGCCATGGGGTTGGACACACACCATTACAACCCTATTGTCATCTCGACCTTAGTGTAGCTTTTTGAGTTAAATATTGAAACATTCCCTTCTGCATTTGTGACTAACAAACATCAGATAGCTGTAGCTACTTGAATATTCAAACATTTGAAGGGTTACAAAAACTCTAACTGCTTTTGAAAAGCTCCTTGTTCAACAACATCAGAACTAACTACAGATCATCAAAATCCAACTAACTCTGACTCTGATTACCCATTTGGGAAAAACCATTTAGACAAAATTTTATAAGTAGTATATAAGTATTAGATACTATTGCAACATTTATCATTATTATTATCAATAAAACTTAAATAATATTAAAAATTGTCAAATACCCAGTTTTAGACATCCAACTTGTGACATTTTAAAGGATTTGGCTTCAGGGAAGTTGCTTAGTGCTTCAAAATCTTGGCCCCAGTTTCCTCCTAACCCTGAATTTTAGTCATATCAACAATATATGGTAATTCTTGCAGCAGCTTCTGAGAAAAAGCCTTGTACAAAAGGAATTTGTGACTCTGGATCATAGTAAATAATTTGTGAAGTTGAAAGATGAATCCATATCCTTCATCAGTTATAATCACATTCTTCATTATTGAGCTTGCTTCAGTGCCAAAAGAAGTTGTTTCTCTCCAGACAAAGGGAAAGGCAGTGGTTTTCCCAGAAAATGTACAGCATACACAGAGAAAGACAAATGTGAGGTGGAGCAGAAAGATAGCACACAAAGTGTGGACAAGTATAGACTCATAACATAACAGTTGTTACTTTGTTGTGAAAAAAAATGTAAATCCCCCTTCTCTGTCCTTATGTTTTATTCACTCCCATGTCTTCCAAGAAATTCCCTGCTATCATGCTATTGCTTTCACACCTTTCCTCCCAATGCACAGACTGTACTCTCCACCCAAATACAAAAGAGATGGTCAGAATAAAGAAAAGAGGACTAAAAGCATGCTTTGCTTTTTCTTGGAGAGATGCCAGTGCAGTTTATCATCAGAAACAATTTATGACTCTGATTCAACAAAGTTTTAAAACCTATTGCTTGATACTATGAATGTCTTTTAAAGCTCTGAGTCATTTGGGATGGGCTTAGAGGTTACCTGGGATGATGCTGGTTGACATTTGAAATTCCAGTCTTGGAATTTGCTTTTTGTGATTAGTTACTCATGTAACACTCACTGTATTTCCTGATGCTTCTCATCAGTAAATCCATTAGGTTGGCATTGTGAAGCAAACAGAAAGAAGGGTGGAGTTAGCGTTAATGCCACCTAAGATTTTAATGAGTACTTTAGAATATTTTTCAATAAATAATTCATAGGTTAACATTTGAATTTCAGCTCATGAACAGTCAGGATGAAGAAGAAAAAATGCTTAGTTCCCAAGTGTAGGAGGTATAAAAGTTTTTTTGTTGTGAATTAATATCAGTCCTATAGGGACACTCACAGAGTTGTTTACACTCACTGAAGTCTGAGTTTATGGATGATGTATATTCAAAGGCTTTGAATCAAATTAGCAATCTACTTATTTATTCTGTGATAATGAGTCATTCTGAGAAAGCAGTATTTCAACAATTTATACATTCAAGTTTCATTTTACAAGATTCACTGCAACAATAAAGAATGATCTTGATCATTCCAGACACTGGCAATTCAGATAACAAAAAGAATGGAAGAATGGTTTTGCAGACTTGAAAGACTATGGTCATTTCTTCTGACTGCTTTTATAGTCTTCAGATGGATGAGTTTTATTCCTGACCTGTGGTTTGCTTTGGCTCACATATTCCCTTTTTTTCTCAGCTACAGCTCTCCACAACTTTTTTAATCCTACTCTGAGGAATTTAGTTTACCCTGATTATGAACTTCTAATTTACTTTCCCTCCCTCATGTATGTAACAGCTTCCAGACTTCAAAGTCCAGCTAGTAAATGTTGCTGTTCTCACATATATGTCCAAGATCAAACTCTTCAGTAAAAGCATTTAGCTCCCTGTATCTGCTGTCTGAATCACCTTCTTTCCTTCATTTACCATGGAGTGGTGGCCATCTGTCTTTCTACCATCCTTCTGGCTTCACTTCTTCCTTTTCACTGTACCAGTGTGTCAAGTTAGTTAATTCTGGATGCTTATTTCCCCTTATTCCCCTCATCTCATCCCCTGCGCTCACTGAATAATCCGTTCACTCACCTTCCTTGATGTCCTTTCCAATCCGCTGTAACATGATGCTCCAGTTCTTGCCCTTGTCTTTAAGAACAGTGTTCCTGTATGGCTCTGAAGCTGGCCCCATCCCTTTGGGTACTGCCTTCAGCAGTGCTTCTTTCCTTGCCTGTCTGTACTCATTCCTTCCCACACTCCCCTCTGGGCTTCCCTCTGGCTGCTCCCAGATCTACACCATCACCCCTTTTCTCTCCGATTCACCTCCCAGACTGCCTCTCTGCTCTTGGCTATCTCCTTGGCAGAACTTGAATTTATTTTTTGATTCATCTGTATTTTTCACTGCTATTTGTCCTCTGGATTTAAGTGCTTGGACAGTAAAGGTCTCAGACACATGAACTAGGCTATATGTAGTTTTCCTTCAGCTGGTTTATTCCCCTAATAAATAAGTGAATGCTGACCAAAGGAAAATATAATTCAACTCCATACCCCAAACTTCAATGTTTCCTTTTCCTTTAACTTCTTTCTCTCAACTTCACATGGGGGATCTGGTAGCAATGAGCCCATTTTGATCTGTCTTAGCTATTTCTTTATTTTTCTCATGGAACCCTCTTTTTTTTTTCACACTTCTTGCTGTTCAGGTATCCCATCAGTTGTTTCTAACCATATTGTCCTTTTCATTACTGTTGCCACTTACGAATACATTATTCACTTCTACTTTCAATACTTCCTTCCTTTCAGTTTCCTCCTTGATTATCTCCAAGATGTCTTAGTTCTCTCCCAGGGCTAAGGATGTGTGACCTCTGGATACAAACTGGCTGAAAATACCATTGTTTTGAAGATTAAAATGCTCATGTACTCTCTGTTTTTCATCCTGTAGATTACTCTTCACTGAGTCTTCAGTTCTTTCTTTATCAGCATTAGTTACTAACATTTTTTCCTGTTATTCTGCTGTCAGGCTTTAATATCTGTTTTACTGCTTCTTTCCTTTGGCCTCACTTAGGCTTTTCCATCCAGTCTACCTCACCCGAGAAAAGTTTGTCGGGGTCTCCTGTTTTCTCTTTTAGTTTCCTCCTGAAAAAAAAAAAAAAAGGTTGTCATGGCGTCTTTGTCTTCTTTCTTTGTGCTTTTATCTGATTTGTTCACAATTTCTTTCAGCTTTGGTGTTGCTCAAGACAATGTGACCAAAGCAAGTAATCTCAGGATCTCTCAAATTATAAAGTGTAGTCTACAGATATGCAATGCTATATACACTGAAGATTTTGTTTTGAACATAAGGTGACATGGAAACAAATATTTGTCAGCATATATGAATAAGAAGAATAATGGCACGTTAGTTCTGAAACACTAATTACTAAAAATGTGATGCAGCCACTGGGTTGAACAGGACCAAAATTCCTGGAGATTGTGCAAGGGCACCAAGTTCAGTTGGACAAAACAGAACAAATCACTCCTAGTGAAGCAATAGGTCCCAACCACCTTAGTCCTGCTGAGCTGTGTGGCCTTGGGGAAGCCAGATGGTTTTGTTATACAAACATCACTTAAAGTTGAACATGGCCGTGACTCAAATAATGGCATTTCTGGTATGTAGGATTGTAGGATTAAGCAGAGAACAGGATGTTCATTATATAAAAGCAATGTAAGACACAAACCAAAACAATTTCTAATCAAAACAATTTCTAATCTGAGTTTTTCCTGCATTTTTTTGCAGTAAATCCAATGATTTAGCTGTTTAAATTATACCTCTTGGTCAAATTGCAATAGAATAAACATTTGATCTTTTTTCTGTAACCATAACTTGAATTTGTTTTCATCCACACATGTGCAGAAGCACAATCACACCACATGAAAACCTGCACAGTAATTTAGTATTCCATCAATATTTTTCCCTTCACTAGTACTTCCCATATTCTCTCAATATGGGAACTTTACCACGAGGACTCCAGCCTCAAGAGAAGCCTCAAGATTAATTTTGGTTCCAAGTTGGTACAGTCTCACGAGTGATAACTTATAAACATTTCCTTCACAGAGTTGGTTTGGAGTTTTTCAAAAAAAAAAAAAAAAAGACTTCACACAGGATGATTTTTTTGACTTCAGTCAAAACATGAGTTCTGTTTTCTTCACTGTCCCAGATTTTCAATGACCTGCAAAGATCACATCAGACCTTCATTTCTGAATCTGCAAAACGAGGAAATGGGTGATGTCCCCTTTAGAAGGGGTAGTAAATCCAAAAGTGAGACACAGGGATTCCTTAGTGATAGGACTGTGTAAGTATCTCAAATGACTGTGTGTTAGGAGGTCATAAAGAAGTTTTAATTCAATATACTTAGCTTTCAGTATCAGGAATTTCTCTTTCCCAAAGAGTTTTCATGATATTCATTTCAAAATATATATGTATATTATTGCTTCATGTAAATGAAGAATCTTTTATGTCTAGCCTTCCATAAGTGCTGTGCTCACTTCTAATTGTATTATTTGCTTTATTCTCATTGTTACCTAAAACTGTGGAAATAAAAGGAAATGGTTCCTTTCCAACAATTTGTTTCAGCTCTACCTTTATATATTTGAAGGTCTTTGCTGAGAATCTGTAATGGTATGATATTTCTATCTTATTAATAAGAAATAAAAGCCAAAGTCTGTTCTTCCTGTTTGTATTCAAGCATTACACGGGAATAATATACTTGTGTAATTTGGGGTATGCTTTCAGGGTCAACATCCAGCAGCATTGCTAAAGGCGATGTCTGGATTTTCTTTCACAAAGGCAAAAGAGAAAGAAATTAAATGAAACATCCATTATCTGGTCTACACCTGGAGGGTCACGGCTCTATAGAGCTGGGAGAGCATCATCTGTTCACAGTAAATACAAATAGAGCAAATACTGGGTTTTGGTTTGGTTTATTTCTTTCTCACAGGAATGCAGCTTAGGAAAAGAAATATGATTGTCTAAAGCCCAAGGACAACATAAAACCTTTTCCAGACCGAAAATACTTAATTACTTACCGTCTATCAGACAAGCTGCTGTTCCGCACTTAGCATCATGCTTCATTGTCTGACAGTACAGCTGGCTGGAGGCTGAAATTGAAAATCATTTTCCTTTGCTCAATTTCCTTGTAAACAGCAAAAGAATGGTGTTGATACGCCAAACTTCACTGGGAAAGTGCATTGCGAACATGCAAGATCTGTCTCCAGTGGTTTTAAAAAGAGAAATGCGATTTGTCTCCTACAGAGATAAATCAGGACACCTCCAACTTAGGCTTCATTTAATCTTTACTATGATAGATTTTCATTGTTCTATGCTGCACCGACCATGAATAACTAAGAACACTAAGGCAAGAAAAATAAAAAATGGTCTTGTGTTGTGAAACCACTTAGCAGAGCTAAGTGAGCTATTGTAAATAGGCAATTTTTGAAGCATTCAGTCCAACAAAGCAATCCTGACCTATTTTCACTTTAATTGATACTAATGTCAATTTTACACAATCTGTAAATGCATGTATGGCTCTGTAGTTTACACCAATATTAAAACTTAGAACTCAGTATGCAGTCTTTCATTTTATTAGAAAGCATGTTGGTGAATTTAGTTTTCATCAATTTGCAACTGAGCAATCAGGTTAATCCTATCAGCGTTTAATGCAAATATATTTCATAGTATTATTTCTGATAGATTGTTTGGCTCTCAGTACTCAGGTGTGACCTTGGTGACCAATCATATTTCATTTTCATTAGTATTAAGTTGCACAAATAGTATAAAAAAAAAGAAATGTGTACCTTTAGGGAGCAGAATTCATGCTGCTTTAGCAAGTATTATGTTTTACTAGTGTTTATTATACTGTTTAAAGTTTTAGAGTACAGCTTTTCTTCCTTTGAAGTCAAATGTGAAACTCCTTTTGCTTTCAGGGTAAGCTGTATTGGACCAATAAATCAGTGTATTTTCTCCATGTAGCCTTGAATTTATTAAGATGTGTTACTTAATCAAAAAAAGATTCATCTATTAACTGGTATAAGTCTGTTCAGCAGCTGATTTAGCACAGGTTTGGTAGCTGAGAACACATCTGCAAAGGTCTTACAAAAGAGCCTCCTGACTCACTTTCCTAGACTAAAGCACAATGCTCGCTGAGTTTCTTCAGATGGTTACTCCATCTGCTGTACTGTGGTTGTGCTGATTAAAGCCTCATACCCGTTCTATAGGATGTGCTTTACAATGCTGTGCTCAAACTTTCTAGTCCCTCAGGGGCACTTGTATGGAAGAGCTTACAAAGTTTTCACAAAAGGCAACTATTTCCAGAGAAACTGATGACTTGCTCACAGACTCTCCATTTAGTATACAAGTGCCTTCATAAATATTCATAAATATTCCAGAAATGCCAAGAACAATCCAAGAGGGAAAGGGGATGTCTAGAGAAATGCTTTTAATAATGGTACATCTCAAATGTACTGCAAGTTCTCTCTATATCAAGCAGCCCAGTGTTTGCATGGATCTTTTACTGGGTCAGAAAGCTGTAAATAAAATGTCACATCTTAGCATTTAATAAAAACCACAGCATGCCCACTTTATCACTGCAGCCTTGATGTAGCAGAAACTCACAGGTATTTCTGAAATAAAGCTTTGAAGTAGTTATGGGAAATGGACTTAGGAAAAAATCCTGTCCATAAGTTTTGCAAGATCAGGTCTTAATCAGAATGACTGAACTGTTAGGATTCAGTTTCCTGTATGTCAGCTCAGGATTGTGATTTCACTGTAAAGCACATGAATTCCTGTGTTCAGAGGCTGTTTTCCTTATACCCGTGGACATTCCTTACTTTCAAAGGCAGAAAGTGCACAGAGCTGTGAGGGACAACTGAATTGTGATCTGCGTGTTTCAAAATGACTTGATTATCTATGGTAGATCGGCACAAAATCTGAAATAAAACATTTTCAGAACAAGAATCCAAATATAAGTCAATGTAAGAGCACAAACATTTTGAAGCAAATGCATGTTCTAAAGAAGCTCTCTGATCTGTAGCCATTTTCAGTGGCATGAGACTGAAACAGAAACATCTGCTTGAATTTGCCAGCTATGAAGCTGCTATTGAGAAGAGTAAGTGAATAGTGAATAGTAACTAAACTCTTGATGTTTAGAGAATGGCAATTAAAAGCTTATGTGAATTTTACATAGACAACTCATAATTGAAGCATTTTCAAATCTAGTTTAAAATTAAATAATCTTTTATATATAAAGAACTTGTCTTTGCTGCAAAAATTACCAATGAATTGCTCTTAATTTGAATTTCATCTACAATCTAAGCCCTTCCATTTGTTGTGGTAATATTCTTGCACACAAGTTAACTGGCCCATTGGGAGGTATAGGCTACAGCTCAAGTAGAGGTGCTGCTAATCCATTCACAATTTACAGTGTCTCTTCACAGCCATGGCTTCTTTTCCTCCAGCTAAACTAACTCAAGAAGCATTCAACTCAAAAATAACCCTCTAGGATTACTAGGGGTAAGAGGTGGAGGGAGGAGATGAGGCTTCCTGGGATGATACTTGCTCTGGTCAGAGGAGCTGCTGTCACTGAGGTCTGTCCCATCTCCTCCTTGTGTCATAGCTTTGTCAATAAATCCACTTCCCAGCTGCTCTCCAGGCTGTCTGACGTATTGGCTGGGGTCCATTCAGCCATCCACATGCAAGTATCAAGCATCGGAGATGCCAGTGTACCAGGAAAAACCACAGGGTCACAGACACGGCTCCGAGACTGGCAGATATAACCCAGGGCCTGAGTCTTGTGCTCTTCAGGGCGGCAGCCAAAGGTGAGGTGGGCACACTTAAGGCTTCTCAAATGGCATCTGGTGCTTGTGCCTAAGCAATTGAATTAAGCCCTTCATCTCTGTTGATGGCAATGGGAGCTTAGATGCTTTGATTAAATATCCAGATGTTTTGACCCATGGTGGGGTCCTACCCTGACAGAAGTATTGCTTTCCACTGCCTCAGCAAGATCTGCTGGAGCTCATGTATCAAATCTCTCAGATGTCTGAACAGATGACTTAGAAGTTTGAAACACAGACTATGGTAAGAATTACTGCAATAATATGATTCTATTATTTATTAATATTAGAGAAATTTTTTTATTTCAAGTGATTAATAAGTATTAAATTCCTAGGATTGCTGAGGTTGTCCAGACAGGTCACATGAATAATGCAGGCAGTGGAGTAGCTGCTGCTGCCACAGCTTATTGCTAAGGGATAGTGACCACTGCTGTGATCAGATCTGAAGGCTCACAAGCCTCTTAAAGAAATGTCAAGTTTTTTTCTACATAAAGTATTTCCCACATTATCCCCAAACACAATTAGTTTCTCCTGTTGCCTTCCACTTCCACACACCTTCTCAGTTTCACTGCAGGGGCAAGGTGTCTTCTGCAGTGTTGGTGGCCAAGCCCTGTTGTAGTGGTTTCAGAAGTTATTGTCCCCAGTCTGAGGTGTCTGCTGGGCTGATATCCCTGTACCTGCAGAGGAGAATCTGTGCTTGGATCTCACTCCTTTAGGTCACACTTTGGTATGCCAAGCCAGCTTTAACATGGCTCCAAAATTACTCTTGCTTTGAAGTAGCTTTGCAATCATCAGATACTTGTGTGCACAGACCCAAGGAGGCTGGGACGTAACCCAGCTCTGGGTACTGCTTAGGCTGCCAGGAAAGGAGACACGTTAAAGTTTCACCGGGAATCACAAAGATTTGCATGAGATTTCTCTTCCAGCATAAGGCACAGGTGTCTGAAAACCACAAAAGACTGTGAATGGCCCCTTAAGTGGTGAACCACATTTTCGCTGGAAAGGTCCCAGAACAGCAATGGAAGTCCCCGAGAACAAGAGCCAGCAACACCTGCGCAGCGACAGCAGACACAAACCTTGCAGACAAGTCAGCAGACACAGGAGTTTAACGATTCGCTGACAATTTGCAAATGTAGGATGAATTCACACCGAGTCTGCTTCCAGGCTTTTGTAGTTCAAATGAAACATTTCACACATTTCTAGGAATTGCCCCCCTGATGGAAAACGGGTGAGGCATTTGGAAGCCAATATAAAGAATGTGATAAACTTCAATTAAAATAAAATGACAGGAAAGATAAAACCAGATTTTTTTTTTTTTTTGCCTTGAAAGAAATTTGGAAATCATATTCCTCTGGGGTGTAAATGGATTTTCTGAGATTGTTTATTTGTGATTACGTGGACATTAATGGTAATTATTTCTGTTGTGGAATGGTTGCAGAATGTGACATATGATAGCAAAAGACAAGAAAGTTAAATGTTTCGGGTTTTGGATTTCTTTCCAGAAAGAAGAAAGACAGATACTTAGGTGGTCATGTGGTAAAGCTAATGGAGGAAAGGCATTCCGGGAAAAGAATACACAGAAGAAACCAAAACTGCATTTGCTCACTCACTTTTGTTTCCTGAACTTGCATCAAAAAAGCCATGGAGAGCAAAGTGAAACTTAAAGATGCAGAGGGAAATGAAGATGATACCTTTTGAATTGTGCAAACTGAAGCGTTTTTTTTTCTTCAGGGAGAGGCTTAGAAATAAAGGCATGTATTGACATATCTAGTTATCATTTCACGTCTGATTTTGAACTAAAAAAAGCTTAGAAGCTTCATATCAGTTCCAACAGTAGAAAATTCTCATTGAGCTCAAGTGGTAGAGATCTCTGCATCTCTAACTGAATGTCCTGGGCTCTATTCCCATTTTTAATTTGCTGACAATGTGTCATTTATGAAAAAGGAACCATTTTAAATTCTTTCAAGAACTGAGTGATACTGAATTACTTAGAAGAATCTTTCTTCAGCATTTCTTGTTTAGAAAGGCAATGATTAGCATTCCATAGTTTCTCAATATGCACTAAAAAGGAAAGAATATGAGGGATTCTTTTGGACAAAATAGTGTAGATGTCATACATCAAAAAATTAGTTATCAACTAATTATTTATAAAATGTTTAAGTAATAATTATTTAGGTGATAGGCGGCAGCAGCAGAACTATGCAGTCTAGAGCTGGCTGTGATATCCCAGAAGTTAAATGAGCTAAAATATTTAGATTAAACCAAAAAACACCATTATAATAATATACACAATGAGCAAAGTACCGCATTTTCTAGTTAATGCCAAAACTGAGTTTCACAATGAACTGTTTGTGGAACATTAAAAGTATAATTTAGCATATCTGAATAAATTATTTTCTACTATGTAGTAAAAACAGAGAAACACATGGCATAGATTATAGCCCCAAATGCTTTAAAATTCTTGGAGTGGAGGCTGCCTGGCAACTTTTGTACCAGCTGGAAGAGCGAGAACCCAGCTGGCTTGGCAGTAGCCACCATCCTGTGCCTCGCCTGGCAGGCGGCCATCTGGCACTCTTGGAGGGGCTGTGCTGCTCCTGCCTGCGCGTCTGCGGCACCGATAGCCCCGTGCCGCGGGCAGGAGAGCGGGCACAGCAACCGCAGCATCCCCAGCACCCCGCAGTGTCAATCACGCTGGCACACGGCAGCAGGGTGTGAAAGACGTCAGGCGCTGGCGTTCCCGAAAAACGCTGAAGGGTGGTGCTGGTGGATGCAGGAGAGCAGGTTTTCGGGGTTCTTCGGCACTGAAATTTCTATCTTGAGATTGTGAAGGGGTGATGAGCATTTAAAGGCTGGTGCCACTGCGAAGGAAGGGGGAAATGCAAAAATTCATGCAATTGTTTCAAAACCTTGCTCACATAAATGTAGGACGCAAACAAAGGAGATGTAATCATTTGTGTATTTTATTGCCTTTAATCTAAGCATTGCAGGACTATTAACACATTGGAAGTAAGCGCCCCACGCAGTCACATACTGATGCTGTCAAGTTAAAGAAATAAACGTAGTAGAGATCTAATCAGAACAAACTCCAGTTTGGGAGGGGTGAAGGCTGTACCCAGTTTCAAGTCAAGTAGTGAAAGCAGGACACCAATAAACAGCCACATTGTCTCCTTTGATGTCTTCTAGTGGAGGAAGGACAAGCCCCAAATTAGGGAAATTGGCACCTCAGGACTTCTGGGTCCTTCAGAGGCTTAGGTGTAAATGGAGGAATAACCCAAAATGGGTCACCCTTTGTTATACAGTGAGAGACATCACCAGCAAGACAGAAATCTTTAGGAAATGAAGCATTATTTGTTCTATGTGTCAAAAAGATCCTGCTTTTTTTGTTTTTTTGGTTTCCTTTGACAGACAGGAGTTGTCCACCCTTCTCAGTGCCTCGCTAATGCTGAACACTGTCTTCCCAGGAAATTAAAGCGAATGCAGTCACAGTGATTTAAGGTTAGATTTCATCGCTCCCCACTAATTTCCCAGCACACCTGCCCTCATACTGCTCTAGTAATCAGCTCCCTCCAGCTCTTCCCGTGCAGCACATCCAGCAGGGGCTGAGAGGTGGATGGCTTTTCATTGGCATGGCTGGGAGCTGGCAGAGTAGTGAACAAACCTGTAATCAGTGGGGATTTAATTCCACCCAGTGGGATGGTGGCAGGAGGTTGCCACACGTCCCTTCTCATGCAGGATATGCCACGGTCTTTTTCAAAGAGGCGCATCTGCAGCCTGTGCTGATTCAGGGGAAACCACAGACACCAGAAGGCAGAGCCCTGCAGCACAGGTCTCCTTGAGAAAGTTTTTGTGATTTGGTTGCTGGTGTGGGTGCTTTGATCTTCAGGAGGAGTGTCACCAGCCCTCCTGCTCCTCCCACAAACCCTGAACTGATGGCAGAGGTATGGACCTTGGACAGCGATAGTGCCAGGCCTCACCTGCTCCCTACTGCAGAGAAACTCTCCCTATTCATATGAATGAAAGACCTGTTCAATAGCTTCTGCCCAGATAAAACACTGTTATCTGTTCTGAATACCTGCAAAGTCTCAAACATAACATTTCACCGCTAATTGCCACAGGAGGGAGAATTTGCTCTCCTCTGTTTATATGTGAACATGTCCAGACCAACATCCAGAGGCTGGATTCATTAAATTTACAATAAAATATGTTCTCAAGAATGAGTATGCAATGCTTTCACACAGACTGAAATACTGTTTTTTAATTGGATTCACAAATTTAGTTCCATTTGACTTTCAATGATATTTAAGTACCTGTCTCTTGAAAACAGATCTTTGACTTTTAAATAATTTAGTCACTGCTGAAAATTGTATCACATCTGCTGGAGAATCTGACTCATGAAGTCTGTGGTTTACAGATGTTCAAATTAACCAAATATTTTTAATATGTCTAAGACTTTCCTTCCTGAATACCTTCAAAATTGTAATGCAGAATGAACAAATACATCAAGTCGTTTGCTTAGTCAGGAAGATTAATATGGGCTTAGTTCTTAACAGAATATTATGAGACCCTGGAAAGTTCCAGGCCAACCATCATGGATAGTTTTGGAGCAGTGAAGCCATGTGCCCTTGCTATTCCAGGACTTGGCCTCTGGCAGCAAAGCCACCAAGAGTTAGGATTTACTAATGTAGGTGTTGATGCAAATAACTTTTGGACCCCAGCTGGTTTGTGTCTTGCCATTAGGCATGAGGGTGTGTGTTTTGCAGCAAATTAGTCTGCTTAGTGTCCTAAAGTTATGATAAAATGCAGATTAGTGAGTGTAGAATAATGGTTATCACCTCCCTTTTTAAAGGAATACATAGGGTTGCACTGACTTTTTACCAGTGAACTATCCCTGATTTAATTGGAAGCCACCCTGCTTTACCTCTGTGTGATCACAGAATTAGGTTTTATCCTTGTATAAGTGCTGTTTCTTAATATCCACCACATGGATCTGTTGTGCTTTCCCATGTTAGCTGAGGCATATCACACTGTGCTCATAATGACGTCAATGGGAGACTGGCCTTGGAATTAAAAAACAGAAAAGGAAAGGACTGGGTATCATGTAAAATAAACAATAATGTTAGCTGCTATAATACCCACTGCATTGCATCATAATTAAAGTATTTTCTTTTGAAATTGAAAGTTGTAGCAATTCATATCTAACTTTCATCTTGGCCTCAGTGGTAAAATTCTCCTCTCATATTACTTCTGAAATACAGAGGCATGAAAGAAGCATTAGGCCTTGAGATTTTAATTCATTACTAAGGCCAAGATGCAAAAAATCTGATATTTTCTGGATTATTTAGAAGTGTAGGGGTCCATCAGGAGTTATGGGGAGTAGTCAGGAGCATTTCCATCCCTTCGAGGTTGACAGTGATAAAAGGCTGTAATTACGGGTGTGTGTCTGCAAAGGACAGGGAGTGGCTGTCTGCATTAATTGTGCCTTTCACCCATTCCTTCAACAGTGAAAGTACAGGTGAATACTTTCAGTCAGTGACTATTGCCTTTTCTCACTTTTCCACTTAAACAGACCAGTCCTACTGCTGATCCAGGAGAAGAAAAAAATAGACAGGTAATTCAGAGAATTCAGATACACATCTAGAAGAGATTTAGAATCACAGAATCACAGAATCCTTTATATTGTTGGGAAAGACCTTAAGATCATCAAGTCACACTGTTAACCCAGCACTGCCAAGTCCAGCACTAAACTATGTCCCCAAGTGCCACATCTACAGTCTTTTAAACACCCCCTGTAATGGTGACTTCACCACTTCCCTGTTCGGCCTGCTCCAAAGATTGGCAACCCTTTACATGATGAAATTTTTCCTAGTATCCAACCTAAACCTCTCCTGGCAGAAGTTGAGGCTGTTTCCTCTCTTTCCCTGGGAGAAGAGCCCAACTCCCACCTGGCTACAGCCTCCTATCAGGGAGTCGTAGGGAGTGATAGGGACCCCCTAAGCCTCCTTTTCTCCAGGCTAAATACCCTCAGCTCCCTCAGCTGCTCTTCCTCAGACTTGTGCTCCAACCCCTTCCTCATCTCCATTGCCCTTCCCTGGACCTGCTCCAGCACCTCAGTGTCCTTTTTGTAGGGGCCCAGAACTGAACACAAGATTTGAGGTGCGGCCTCACCAGTGTCGAGTACAGGAGGACAATCAGTGCCCTGGTCCTGCTGGCCACACTCTTTCTATACAGCAAAACAAACTATGTCCTAAAGCCAAGAGATTTCTGAGAGCTTTTAACTGGTTGTGCCCCAGACAGCAGTTATCTGCATTTTCAGTCATCTAAATGCCTTTGCACTATGGTGGCAGACCCAGCTCGAGGGGGTCCTGTTTGAGTAAGCAGTTGACAGAGCAGGGAGACCATGCTGCTCTGAACACAGGCTGAGAACAGTCTGAGTCACAATTGCTTTAGAAGCAGGAGATAAAGTCTTTCAGCTAAGAACAGGCCTTGTCTTTTTGCTGACAGAATTCCATCACTAAAACAGTAGATTTCTTTATATGGATTGTTTATTTAGAACTTTATACTCTCCCAGCTCCCCGTTGTATGACAGGTTGAATGAATCCTACTACAAGATGCTTATCCAGTATTATCTGCATGTCAGATAAATGCCTTGATTAAGGGGGTGTTAAATCAAATTCTTTTTCCATAGGCAGTTGATCCTTGGCTGTCCATGTCCTCTTTCTTGCAAGCCCTGGAGCCATCTCAATTGCAGCCTCATTCTACTATACTGCTCACAGGCCAGGCTAATTGCTTCTCCAAACACCAGGCTCTGTTTCCACTTCTTGCAGGCTTTTTGAAACAGCAAAAGAAAGTTATCAAATGCCAAAATACTCAGTGATATTAATGTTCGAGCAAGTTCTTACGTTAAAACTTATCAAAATTTATCTAATGCATAAACTTGTTTTATGAATGCTTGTAGGGTGTTTCTGCTGAGAGACTGCTTTCTCTATGTGGATAGGAGCTTATAACATACCTGTGGCTTCAATGCACTCATACACTACAATAACTAGATCAAAAGAATTTGCACTATAATTGGACATCACTGCTTGACATACAGTCGCCTGATTTAATCATATTTGCAACATAAACAGTTTCTTGAAAGGGGCATATCTGTGCTTGAGACATTCTTGTTACAAAAAACAATAGCAAATGATTATTTTTTTTCAAAGTCTGCAGAGGTAAAACTCCTTAGATGTGCTGAGCAAAATTTTATTAATGGCTTGTTTCTCTTCACACAGTCACGGGAAAACTGGTACCCTCTTAAAAAAAAATACAGCTTTCTTTCTAATTTTTATACCCCATTCAAATAAAGGCTATAAATGAGGTAGCAAGTGTCCTTGAGACAGATTTCTTCCTGTACCTAATCTATAGCAGAGAGACTGTTACATAAACTATTTGTGAGACTGATGCCAGAATGCTTGTCAAACAACAGTTCTGTCTTAGTATCATAGAATGTTCAGGGTTTGGAATGGAACTTATAGGTTGTCTAGTCCCAAACCCCTGCCATGGGCAAGGACATCTCACACTAGACCAGGTTGCTCAAGGCTTTATCCAACCTGGCCTTGAACACTGACAGGGTTGGGGCATCCACAACCTCCCTGGGCAACTTGTTTTAGCACCTCACCCCCCTCACAGTAAAAAATTTCTTCCTAATATCTAACCTAAATTGCGTCTCTTTCAGTTTGTACTCCTTACTCCTTTTGCTATCGCTGTGGTTCCTAATGAAACAGAAGAGAGACTGCCAGGAGAGTGTAAACTTGGACTGACGTGGTCTCTGCTCAGGTGCAGCTAGGTAGGCTGGAAGCATCTTCCAATCTGAGCTACAAATACGTGCTTCAGATTTGAGTGGAGAGCAGGGAACTTTGGTGAGCCATGCAGAGCTAGAGCTGCCCTGTAACACTGTTGCTTTGCAATCTTCAGATATAAAGCAATCACCGAAATTACTGATGCCTTCCAAAATAAATTCAGAGAGTGGGACACTGGCTTAACAGCTGTTTCTGGCACCTGAAATGGTATCTTGTGGAAATGCACTGAAATCTTTAGTGTGACTTGTTATCACTACTTATATGGTCAGCAAAAGGAAATACAGGAATATTAGATTTTAAGCAGTCCCTTGTTCTTTCACGGCTTAAGCAGAAACATCATTCTTCTTAGTTCCCCTAGGCATTCAAATAATTTAGAGGACAAGGAGGATGGTAAAACAATAGATTACTGCCTATCCCAGTCCTCTCACTGTTTGTGTTGGCTGGATGCATGCAGAAGTGGGCATGACACCAGCTTAAGGACAGGTTACTCATATTTTTTCCGCTTGCCAAAGAGTTCTGGGAGCAGCTGTCTCTTAGCCACAAAATCATTACTACAAACTACTGCTGAATAAGCACTAAAACAGTCTTATGCTGTCTCAGAAATTAGTAAAGTGAATGGTCTCTGAGGTCCTTGATCTTACCTGTTGCCTTTACAGGAGGCTGAGGAGCAATTTAGGGAAAGAAGGGCTGGCCCAGAGGTTTGTGGTACTTCATGGTTCTTTCACAGACATCTACATCTACATCTACAGAATGGTTGGACTTGATATCTTAAAGGTCTATTTCAACCTGAGCAACTCTATGATTCTATATATGTGTAAATGTGTATTTACATCTACATATACATGTGTATTAATAAACAAGAATTTATGTGTGTGTATGTCCTGTCTATCTAAGTTAAAGAGGATAATCAATGCAGGCAGGGAAGGAAAAAAAGAAAGAAAGGCAAGACTGGCGTCAAGGCATTTGATAATATGAACAGGAGTTTCATGATAACTAACTTCATGATAGTTGATATCTGATGAAAACTGTTTGAGAATTACTTTGCTGGAAAGCCATTAAGGGAAGTCCGCCAGATATTAGGTAACTTAAGACTGCTCGGGAAATCAAAACAAAGTTACAGGGCCATTAGCTCAGTGTTATGCTTTTGGCAGGAGAATGGACTGTGGAGAAGGGGCCTCCAAATCTCCCAAGTGTATTTTTTTTCTCCCTCATCGGTTTCACTGGGGACATATGTTTTTTGGAGAGAACGTTGTCACACACTCTCTGTCAGAAGTGGGAGTAGAGGTATTTCACCTGCCATGCCCACTTGACCATCTTTGTTACCCACTGTGCGTCCCGTGGGGCTTCTTCTGCACAAGACGGGCAAGGCTGTGCATGGCTGTGCCACCCCTGTGCTGATGGAGGTGGGACACAAGTGGCCTCCTCTGTCTCCACTCCTTTGTTAGCCACCAGAGGGCACAGAAGCTCAGGGCTTGGGCTCATCTCGTCCTCCTCAGGAAACCCCCAAAGGAGCCATCCAGGCACAGCCAGGCGTTTCTCTCCAGCTGCACATCCAGGTTTTGCTTGTCCCAGCTTCTCCTTCCATCTTTGGCTTCCCCCTGAGATGTGCTTGTTCTGCTGTGCCCATGTAACATTTCCAAACTGCTGCACATGTAAGCTAAAAAACCACACTAAGGGACAGACTGGCTGTTGGGAGCAGCACGTTGGCCACTCTGGCTCTTGGTGGAAGCGCTTTGCCAGCTGAGCTGAAATTCCAGCTGCGTTAGCTTTCGGCATGCTGAGTCTGTAAACATCCCCACATTCTTTTGAGGTTGAAAGTAGGCTAGAGATACAGCAGGGATTTTCTCTTCAAACCAGCTCACGGATTACCTCTGCTGTCCTAGGGCTTTGCTACCTGGTGTTTGTGCGGTGCAGAGCAGAGCCTGTCTGTGCCTCGCACAGTCTAAGGGCCCCACTGATTGTGAAAGACTGAAAAGATCTGAACAGAGGAACTTGGACATTGTTAGAAACAGTCATCATAAAAAGTACCTTTTCTGGTTTCAGGGTGGTTACTCGGGATGCCTGTACTTGTTAGTGCTAAGGTGGTGCTGTCAGGCTTCCCTGGTATTCTTAGAGCATTCTGTCGATTTATACTGAATGAAGAGAAACCTTTCCCAGCCCAAATCTGAGCACTCAGGAATTTTGCAGAAACTGCAGGTCTAATTCTGTTATGTGGAGGAAACCTATTTAATTGAGCAGTTTAATGCTGCTGAGACTTCCAGAAGCAGCAAAATACTGATACACTAGGTTCTGGCTTTGTTTGAGTGACTCCAGTTCCTGCTTTTCTCATTGAAACATTAAAGGCCTCTCTGCATGGGTAGTTTATAATTCAACAAGCTGTTGTTTTCCTATAAAAATGTGACTGGTGAACTGTTAGAGACTTATACTACAGTAATATTTATGTCGTTGATGTATTTTTGATACATTTATGATGTATGTCACATCTTAATTCTGCATTTTGGTGGTCCCCTCCCTGCCTTTCTCTCACTTTATGCGCTGTCCCAGCCAGTGGCTTTAATTAACACTATGTTATTCCCTGCTTAAATACTGATGCCCTTCTTTGAGCTCAAAAACTGCCCTAATTCACCTTCCTCATGGCTCCTGAGGTGCCAGCATGCACGCACACAAGGTGCATCAGGGAAATATCCCAGGATGGAATCCTGGGTGGGGCAGCGGAGATGAGAAAGGACTGGCTGTAGGACTTGTACTGCCTCAGTGAAAGAACAGTATGTTCCCAGTATTTTGTCATGGACTCTCTGATTTAACTATTCAAAGTGAAATGCAGGGACTTTCACCTGTTTTCTGCTATATATCTTCTGGCACAGCACAGGGATGATGACACCATGCATGATGCAGAGGAGAGGATCACCTGCCCCTGGGCCTGAACCTGGTGGAAATGCACACCACAAGGAAGCAGGGGCTTGCTCTGAAGGAACAGCCCACTGTGCTTCCGGACAGGAGCAAAGCATGCCAATTAGCATAAAGCAATCACAACTGCAGAAAGTCATTTAGGTATAAATCTTGCACAGCAACCCTGCTGTCTCTGACTCACAGACACACAAATGCTTTTGGAGATTGACATTTCCATGATCATTTGTCACATATCTTGTTGAGTGCCAGGGTCTCTTATTTACTCTGCATAAGACCTTTTGGTCAATCACCCAACAGAGTATCAATCCCAAGAAGCTCATTTTGAGAATAATTGTGAGGAATCTCTGGAAAAGGCAATCTGCTGAAAGTTGGTTAAGAATCCTCTAGGCTGGCTCTATCAGTGCTTTAAATTGGAGTTATTTTTACTTAATGAAGTTGTTGTGACAAGGAGCCAGATGAGATACCCAATGACACTGGCTGGACAGTTTGTCTTCTGCTGGTTAGTGACAGCTGGACACACCTGGATGCTTTTACTGGTTGTTACCTCTCCTGTTTAAATGACACTCTCAGGTGGCAGGGCACAACAAGGCAGAGAACATATTCCATGCTCCAGAGATGGAAATTTCTGTTCTGAATGTAGGGCTCTGTGGTAAGCACAATTCCGTATCCATTCATCCTCCTGGGGAACAGGCACACGAATCTTATGCTGGGGACTGTGGGAGGATCTTCACAAGCAAGCAGGAGGCTATATCTGGGTGTACTGCTGTGGTTTGATCGGGACATTTTCACAATGCAGTGCTCTCAGCCATCTCAGGACTTGGTGTGTAAGATTCTTCCTAACTAGCTAACACAACTGGAGGCTCCTGTTTTGAAACACAGCAATTGCACTGATTTATAGCTTTGGGAAAACTAAGTGAAATCATTTGAATTGGTTGGGAACATTTTCTTTAAACTGCTCTTCATTCTTTACGTTTTTCTTTTTTTTCTCTGGCTCTTTGGAAACCACTGATTTGTTGAAATCAAAATGTTTTGTGAAATAGGTGGGTTTTGGCAAACAGACAGGACCCATGCAGAGTTCTGAGGAAACCCTTCCTGCCAGAAAATCAGCTGCCATCAGAAAGTTATTGGATTTCTTGACAACTCACTTGGCTCGTGGTCAAGGTGCATGACTCCAGTGTAACTTTATATGCAGTCTGGGCTTCCTCATAATACAGACTTGGGCTAGTACTACTACATGGGATTTCAGCCTTCATCTTGAGGACATTGTGGCTTCCAGGCTTCCTGGCCCTGGGTTAGGAACTTGCAAGCTCAGGGAACTTCTTTTTCCATAGTACACAAATCTCAGTGGTGGTTCCACAGTTTCTCTTTGAAATATGTGAACACAGTGACTGTCATTGTGAAAAACCATGTAGACCAAGCTGCTGCCGAGAAATCGTCACAGCTTCATACAGAAAATGTCTTTGCAGCCTTTGGCAAAACAAACAAATAAAATATGGATATACAAACTGAAGTGTCCTCTGCTAAAGCCTGTTCTATGGGTACTGTAGGGCTCTGAAGTGGAAGTGTCATTGCAAGAATGATCTGTTCAGTGTTAGCCACAACAATGAGATCACTATGTCTTTGGCAGAGATAGCCTTATGAAAAAGTTTTCTAAGGCTTGAAGGTGGAATAAAGAGCCCATTTATAGCCCTCCATGGGAAGAACAACAAGGTTAAACAGCACAGGGTATGAAATTTCCTCTGGGACAAGAGACTACTCTTTTGGGCTTAGATGGGACTGAAATGGCCCATTACAATCACGTCTCTTTTCGAGGTTAGCATCACCCTAGCTCTTCTCAGACGATGCATTATAAAGGGTTTGTCTGCACAGCAGAATCACCCTATGATTTTATCAAGGTCTGGCATCCCTGCATGGCAAGCCAAGGTGGCAATAGCAGTAAAAATGACACCATATAAGCCTTAGAAAAAGCATTTAAGTAAAGTGTATTGCGAGTGTTTCTAAAGCATGTGAACCCTGTTATTAGCAGATGATAACATTCAGGTGCTGCATTTTCCTGGCCATTGTCCTCCCTGGCAGTCAGATTACAGCAATTCAGACTCCTTTGTTTTGCTGAGCAGAACTGCTTCTATTGAGAGCTTTGCCAAATCTCGGGTACTCATCAAAAAAACGAATGAATTTGGACTCAAACTAATTGAGGTTATCTTGGGGAAAATATATAGACACAAAGAGGTAAATCCGTGAAAGGGATGGTCACATCCCTTTGTCATGCCTTCTCAGTTATTGGAAAAGAATGACCGCCTTCAGCTATGCTAAATCATTTGTTGCCTAATTCTTGCTGAAATTGCTTTATTTTCCTTTGGGGTTGAAGTGGCCTCTGATGAGGGTCTGAACAAAAAACTGAAAAATATTCTACTGAGTAGATGATCAGCCATATTTCCTACCGAACTTTCTTTGCTCCAGCTCTTCATACAACCTTCTGCCATATAGTGATAATCTTTTTCCAGCTGACCTATCTACAACATAGCATATTTAGTTTGATGACAGTATTTATGACATAATATAAAAGTTGTGTGTAGGAGCCAGGAATGGGGAAACACTTGGAATGAAGTCAAATACAGTCAAACTAAACATCTGAATGTCCAGCTCAATCTTGCAGTTCTCATTCAAGCGAATTCCTTGGATGTTGTCTTGAAGAACAACACTTGGATAGGAGTTGGGGCTGAGTAAACTGTAAAACGAGAAGCCTTAATCAGATTTCTGTAGATTGGAATTGATCTCTAGCTGGTTTTCTGTGTAAATGATAAACCTTCACTATTGTAGGTGTAGCCTTTTTGAAGTCTGACATTTGCAGACAAATCCTGCTTTGATGTTACCTTAGTACGCAAAATGGTTTGCAGTTTTCCCTCTATTTCTTTTTTTTTTTTTTTGGAACAGTTGAATAGCGCAAAATGACATTATTAAGTACAGCTAAACTGGCCAACAAGAGACACTTTTTCCAGTGGTAACTGACTGATTCAAAAGTAATTGCATTGGCAGGAATGCCTAAAATCAGAGAAATCAGAGAAAAGAAAAAATTCCTTAAATCAGGATATTCCAACCTGTAAAGAGGGACCTGGCATGAACTCACAGACTTGAACCATGTGTTTTACTGGCAATGCAAGAACTTGTTCCATAATCAGTGAAACTAATGAAGCATCATATTCATTGAATTTATGTCTTATGATTACGTTTTTTATCTGTTTTCTAATGTGTTAAGGCCTGGAGTATTCAAAAAAATTCATCATGTAAATTCTCTGATCTCAAACAGCAGGAGAGGTCCCACTGCATATTGATAAGTCTCTCTCCCCTATGCAGATATCAGGTATTTTTAGTCCACAAGATCTTAGAAAATTTAATCCTCTATCCTGTTGAAGATAAGATTGAATTGGCTTACAAATGGAACACATATTTGGAAGATCACACAGATAATCATCACTCCCCTCAAGCCATAAACACACTGCATAATTACCCAGATTGTGTTCCTTTATGACATCCTGCTACAAATAGCTCCAACTACAGACCATTAGTGTGATTACCATACTGATCAAGACAGTAGAAACTACGAAAAGATTTGCCAATTACAATCTGGAAACTGAGGTAAAAATAGTCCTGAAAAAAATCCGTCTTTAAATTTAAATTCCTAAAAGCAATTATAGTATAATAAAAAATGTTAAATGAAGGATTGCCACCTGAGACAGCAATACAGAACAGTATAACTAGCACTGGGTGAAGAAAACTCAGCCAGGGTTTGTGTGCAGAGGACACTGCATGCATATATGCTCCATTTGATTAGGAGCTGCAGGTCGTAACACCAACATGTCATGGATTTCTAATTGGTATATGATATTAACCATATTATATTAACCTTTTAAACACCATCCAGAGTGTTGTTATTAAAAAACCAGTTTGCATACTTTAGTAGAAAGTGAGCAATGCTGATGCTTAAATGGATGGAGTTAAATGATGATTTGTAGACTACAGGTGGTTGATAGTAGTGTAAATCTCCCCACTAGAATTTTGATAAGCAAAATCATAGTAATTTTGCAAAATAAATAAGAATGTATTTTGGAAAGGTCTGTCACATCAAAGTTCTCCATTTTACAATAAGAAGCATGCAAATGTCTAACTGGTTCATAATTAAGAAATGTTCAGTTTTGAATGTCACCATCTTTACAGCAATTCTTTTAGCCAGTTTTATATGGTAGTTGAATTTGAGATTGTTTAAATTAAATTCCATGCTTTATTAATTAAATGCAACAATATTTACCTTAATTATGTGTGGAATGGGTTGGGGAGCTGAAACATTATTGAGTAGGACACACACAGACTTGAATCAGAGCAGAAAGGAAATGTTAGTTTAATGAAGAAATTTGCATAATAACACTTCATTATCTGCTGACATGTAGTTGTCTACAGTGCTACTGTGTCTGCTGTGCACAGACACAGATCCCATCTTTGTCTTCTGCTGGTGACCCTCTCCTCAGGAGACAGTTGGATAGAGCCTATGAAGGGTGAGCTAATGCCCTCATGTGCTCATATTTGCATGAGAAATGCACATGAGAACATGATATCTGGAACAGATGCATTTTGTGGGAAAAGTTCTCATGTTCTGGCCCTAAGAAGGCAGGGAAAATGTTCTTTTATGATGATATATGAGTACTGAAGGCCCACCTGGTTACTGTAGGATGTTCACAATTAATTTCTTGTCACAGTCTCATAGAAGCTAGAAAAGGGATAAAAGACATATAGGGGACGAAACTGAATAGCTGACACCAGACTGCTTCTTTGCAAAGTGTCTGGGAACTTAAAAAGACATTGGCAAGACAGGAGAAAGCCTACACCCAACAGAGATCAAAAGAAATGCAGTAGCTTAAAAAGGGAACTCCTACAAGAGCGGCTGTAAAGTTGTTTGTGGGAATAATGCTCCTTTTGGTCATATAACTGGGTGTCTGAGAGAGCTGGGACAGCCACAAAGGGATGTAGTATGCATGCTGGGGTTTTTAACATGCTTTTTTCCCCTACATAATTTAATCCTGTGGTTAAGTTAAACAATATTTTGGTCTGGTTTGTCCCTGGTTTTCACACAGATGCTCAGAAAGGAGATATAGCTGGTGTCTGAGCTTGGTCAAAGCTACTGCATTCACAGATCTGGACCTAAGAACAGGAAATATGCTAGATTTCACCTCTACCAGTACTGTACTTACAGAAGAGGAGTAAAGGAAGGCCTTTTGGGACACTGTGGATATACTGGCACTTTGGTGGCTAGCGTCACTGATAATGTATTGTTTTCTCACTGTCCATTTTTATCAGTTAAAATTTCAGTGCTAGTGAGCTTTCCAGTATAAGGAAAATTTATTGACATGCACTTGAAATGTAGAAGATGTTATTTTTAAAAAGATGGGCCCTTTGTACACATCTGAATTAATTTAATAGATTACCTCTCTGGATACTCCTTGTCTTATTTTTTCCTGTCATAACAACACAAACCACAGCAATGACAACTCTTCTCTTCGAGCAAGGCCTGGGCAATAGCTCAAGCTCTCTCCTCTCATAGTTACCCAACCCATTTGACTCTGGGTGATAACTTTCGTCAGATATTTCATGCATTTGCCTTCTCTAGGCCATGATAAACTTGGGCAAATAACCAGCTATTTGCACCCCCAGAAAAGGGGGGGCTACAGCTGAAACCTCCTTTAGAACTTTAGGCAAAAGCCCGACTTCAGAGAAGAGTATTAGGCTGTGAGTGCTGCTGCCATGGCAGTATGCAAACTGCCTCTGCATTTCCTGAATTTCTCCTGCCTTGCTCAAAGAGGTTTCCACTCAGCTTGTTGGCTCCTACAGACCATCCTTCCCCATGGGAAGGAGTCAAGGTCCCTATCTCATGGTTGTGAGTCATATTGCATGACCAGGCCCTAGGCCCATCCCACCTGATTTTATTCCTTTGACAGTGGCATGTACAGTAAGAAACTAATGACTGTACAGTTCAGAGGGGCTACATGGCTCATCTGCATGTAAGGTCTTTGTCAGTCTGAAGGTGTCTGGCCTCATTCCATTAACTGCAGAGAGAATTTGCAGCAAGCGGCCTTGAAATTGACATGGTTCTGTTACATTTCCAAAGTTGTGCAGAATAAATCCTCAAAGAGGTGCCTAATTTGGAGTGTTGCTATGCTCAATATTGCAATTCCTAGATCTCTTTTTTCCTTCAGGAACTTGTTATTTCAATACTGAATTTCTATAGAACCTAGGCTAATATCTAAGTGAAACTTCCTCTGCCTAAACATGTAGTGCCATGTGAGATGTTGTAATGTGTCCAGTATAAAGACGACAGACCCAATGCAAGATGTGTCTGTTTGGAGAAGAAGCAGAAGGCCATGAAAAATACCCTGTGGCACTTCTCTTTTGGCAACTGAATTAATCCCCTATTAATATAAAGTGAATATAAATATGTAAGAAAGTGAGGGAGTTAGTTACCTTAAATCTTGGTTATTACAGCTCATGAACTTCTGATATCATAGCTCACCTGTTATCCTTCCCATTGGATAACAAATACAGTAGACACATCTTGCTGAGGACTCCCAGCCTCTGCTGGTGCACCGTGGTCTGTGTTAGTCCATCTCCATAGACTACATGGTATGTTTGAACAGATGCAGGTCCTGGAAAGCTGCTGTCTATTAAAAATATGTATTAATAGTTTCCTTGAACTCCCTCTGTGATACCATAGGTCATCAAAATATTTCTTTAGAACAAAAAATACTCATCCTTTTTGCAAAGAACATCTTGACAGAAACACAACCTCATCAAACTATCCCACTTCTCTTGCTTTGAGCACCATCACATGTAAAACAGATGTTGTGAATCAAGATAATCTACCAAGTCTGAAAAAAGTCATGCAGTATAAAATAACTGTTCTGTATTTGTAGCTAGAGATAGGTGAGATGGATAGAAAGACCAGCTGAGTAGCAGTAAAAGGGGAAGCCAAAGTGAATTATCAAGTATTTAACATTCCCTCTTCTTAATAGCTGTAGCTGAGTAACCTTGTGTTCGGGGTAAACTTTTTCAAACTCTTTTATATATGGACTGGGCAGGACAAGCAGTATAGACTAGATCAAAGCCTTAACCGATGAAGACAGCATGAATTAAACACTCACAGGTGAATCAGATCAATGAAACATATCCTGACAAAATAAACAAAGATGGTGTTCAGGACTTCAAATATTTACTGCAGCCTTCACACTGCTCTGCTTCATCACCACACTTTCCTTGTGTAGATGCAAGTTGTAACAGGTAAATAAACCAACTTCTTGTAAACAAAACTTTTAATTAACTGCTTTGATCCACATTATGGATGCAAAAGCATGTAAGCAGCCATGCTCAGGGCCAGCTTGAGCTTGGGTTCAGTGGGAATTCTTGGTGCAGCTTCAGCACCACACGGACAGGACTGTGCTGTGAGCAGGCAGCAGCTGGCCCTGGTTGCAGGATAGGTGCACACGTGCAGTTTGACTCCCAGTAGGTAAAACTTGACAGAAGCACAACTGTGGGGCCATGCAATGTATGTTCAGCCAGAGCAGGGTGCAGGGACAGAGATCCCTTGTATGGGGAGCTATTTCCAGCCTCCCATTAGCCTGGATAACAGAGAGCTGACAGTATTGGCAGACACTTTAATGCTGATACAGTTTGTGCTTGTGTTAGGGTTTTTGCTGGTATATGTATGACACAGAAGAAATTGCAAATTTAACTAAATCTCTATGCTGGTTGAGGTACAGGCCTGGTCAAATAAAGAGAGAAGCATATTAAATAATGCTTAAATCAGTTACAATAAATGTACAGGTGGAAGTGGCCGATTTCTTCTGTAGTTAATTTCATGCTCATACTATGAGCTAAAGATTGGCAGAAGATTTGGAAGTTGACAAAAAAGGGAAATTTTTTTCTATTTCTTCCTTTCCCCTGATCATTTGCAAGCTCCAAAGACTTCACCGAATTAATAATTTTAAAGTATATTTATAGTTTATTTATGTGTACCGAGTGAGGTGGATTCATATCACTAAAAGAGCGGATACATGCCAGTTATCCATTTTGACTTAGAGGCTTTGACTCTGTACAAAAATTACATAAGATTCATTTTCTTTGTTTCTCTTTTCAACTACATGGTCAAAAAGTTCACGTGTACTCTGAAGTAGTTAAAAACCACAATCACTGGCCGTATGTTATTTGTCATGGCAATAAAAATGTATGAAAATGATTCATGTGGTGCAGGTGAGATCACCATAGTACTTTTGAAATATGTACCTGTGTGTGTTTTATTCAGTATATGTTGGAGATTGCCTGATGCAAATTAATTTTATGGAAAATTAAGCAGATAGCCACAGCTGCACTTCTCAACTGCCAGAGATTTCTGTAACTGGCAATTCTCCAGCAATCCTGCTAAGAAAGAACTCAAAAGTTTACCACAAGCAGTTATGCTGAGGCAGACTCCAGGACTGAAACAAACTGGCTGTCATCTTACCATGTGGTTAGTCATAAATGTATTGAATATTGGATTTTGAGTTGGTTTTGAAGTCAGGTTGTTTATCACTCCAAAGAGACATGTTAGAAATCATTGTATCAAAATTCATTACTGGAATTAATTTTAGGCTATTCTATTGCCTACAAGATTTGACATCTTTGGACTTTCGTAATATTTATTCTGGTTCCCGAATGACAATATCTTATGAATTACCTCATAGGTTTAAGGAAGGAATAATTTTTGAAGTATTACTTTGGCTAAATATTTAATCCATTTGTGACTATAAGTTAAGCTTTTAATTTAAATGATAAAAAGCTCATTCAGCAAACTGAGGTTCCTCTTTTAGCCTTATTATTTATTGTTCTTATTATGTTACTGGCAGAGAAATGAGGTGAGCAAACTTAGAGGACAGACCTGTCAGGGTACAGGAGGGAAGTTCTATAGAGACAGTCTCAGCTGAAGGTCCACCTCTAAAACCACAATTTAAAGCAAAGACTTCCCTGGCTTGTTGAGACAACAGGACTTGGCTCTTCTGCAGTGGGATTTTTGCACTGCCTTAAATCAGGATGGCAGAGTTGAAGACTATGGGCAGTGATGGAGAGTGAAGTTTGCTAAATGTGGTTTTAACAACTAATCAAATATTTCAGAATGGTTTTACATGCAGCAACAGAGAGCACAAGCAGATCCTTTCCCTCCTGTTCATTTATTGACCTATTTAAACTAACCTTTGAAAAATGTTTCTCTCTACAGATTTGTTTTTTGTATCTAGACAGCTCTGTAATAAACAAGGAGAATATCTGAGAAAGGAACATGAGCAAATTGTAAATTGTTCTGGTAACAGCTTGAGGTGATGTTTATTTTTCTTGTTTGATCCTACCTTTGTGCAGAACATTGCCTACAGTCAGAAGGAAACAGCTTTGTGAACAGGCACAAGAAATTAGCCAGAAGAAAAATGTGTGTGCGCTTTGTTGGATACTAGACTTGCTTGTCGTAATCAATGTGATCAGATCATTTCCAACTGCAAAGTATAGTCTCCTGCTTAGTTAATTTCTTATTTTGTAACTGTTCTATAGTTTATCGTAGTGAACTGAAAACATAGGAGGAATATGTCAAATTAAAAATTGCCTACCATGTCTTCTCATTTTACTGAAAGGGGAAAAAATCAAAAGCAGGCAAATGTGGTTAGTCCAGAAAACCACTCTGCCATTTCTTAGTTTTCAACAGCATCAATCAAAAATTCATGCTCAACTGGTTTCCAAGTATGGGAGTTGGAAGTTGATGAGCACTGTATTGGCATGGCCAGGTTTTTGTCTTTTGGGTCTGGAGGTATTTGGACAAGTCAATGATGTGATGCATTGCTATGGGTGCCCCGTGCCCTGCCTGGGGAATATTGACATCCAGCCCTGTCCAATCTGTCTCAGCGGCCTAAAGACACCAGAGCCAACCAGATCTGAATCATGCATCCCACAAGCACATAGTGGCCATAAAGGTGAGTTGGACACCTGCTCTTCAAAGCTATGACATTCGCTTTGGACCTTCCACTTTTGTATCCCTCCACTTTTGGAGGTTTAGGACCCAACAGGAGTGAAAATCAGCTTAGATAACTTCCTAAGACAGTATTTTGTTTTGAAGATCTGTGAAGAACCTTAGACGAATGACGCTCCACAGCAAAACACTCTGCTCATTGGTGAGAAAATGCCTGGATGGGAGGATTAGTTACATTCCAGGCAGAGGATGAGGCTGGTTCATCAGGGACATTTCTGCTGACTCCAGTCATATTCAGCTGTCCATGAATTTAATTTAATTGAACTTAAAATAGCACAGACCTCACTGAGTGAGTCTTGTTTTATCTGAGCAGGTTTGTGTATTTCTTCCATAAGTCAAATACTTCCACGGTGTTAATTCATATATCCCTGAAGCACGTCATATATGTGAAAACCTGATCCTGGGTAATGCTGGCCAGGATTTGTCTATGGAATAATCCTTAGCTGAGAAACAAGAACTTCTGGAAACTGCAGGAAGTGCTGACATTTGTGGGTGAGACAGTGGGCAAAAACGGATGAGAGAAGGGAGAACAACCAGCCAGCTCATTAGCAACTCGGAACACAGGGAGGATAACTCTAAAACAAGCCCAAGCTTCAGGGTCTTTCTTTTGAGGTGGGAAAGAGCAGATATGACACAGGAAGATTTTTTCAACATTGTTTAAAATTCCTGTAGGACACTGCTGCTTTAGGCAAGAGTTAGATCACTTACCTGAGCTGACCACATCCATATGAAGACTCTTCTGACAGAGTTGTGAGCTGCTCTGGGAGCTTGTCTGACCTCTTGTGCTTTCCACATCTCAATTCCTTTACAATATGAAATGAAATTGAGTCTTTATTTTTTTTAATCAAATAATTATTATTGTTTTCATCAGTCCTTCCACCATCAGTCCATCTATAAATACTTCCTGTGTCTTCACTGGACACATCACTCTAATAAAGACAGGGACCAGGAGCTAACACAGTATCTACACTGGCTCAGGCAGCCCCTAACCAAGTCTTGCTCTCCTCTCCCTGGGGCTTGTCAGGGACAGGAGAAAAAAATCAGAGCTGCAACTCTCTAGGCCAAGAGATGTTTACTGACTAGCTGTACCAAAGAGAGGGCAACAACAGGAGAACAGACCAGATCTTCTGTCTTCTCCTTGCTACAGTAAAGAGGAGTCAACTATTTTGGTACAGAAATTGTAGGGAAGGTGGTTTTCATAGATTTTAGCAATGAAAATGGCTAAAGGAAAGAGACCACAACCTCTGTAAATACAATGTCAAACTACATTGCAACATCCAGTGGTCTCAGGCACCATGACCTTGAGGTAGATGCTAAAAAGCTTATTCCAAAAAATCAAGAATACAGATCACAAGTTACTTGTACCAGGAGAATAGGTATTTTACTAACCTTATTGATTTACAGAGTGTATCTCAAAACTGTTAGCATTGCTGTACAGAACCTCATTGCTCATGCAGAGGTGGACAAGGCAACCTGCAGTAGCATTGAGAAGAGGAATGCCCAGACTGGGACTTTTAGTTAAATCATTTCCAATCAGATCAAGGATTGGCACTGAATGAGTGAGATAGTTTTTTTCATAGGGATGAGCTCACAGGCTTAGAGCAGGGCAGAGGAGCAATGAGAAAATTTGTGAGTGAGAAAGCAGCTTTCACTGTCCTTCTATTAACAAGACATCCTGCCCAATTTCACGGGATTTAAGGCTAAAGGTCACAAGGCTGCAGTTCCCTTTGTAATGCTGTTTCCAGATTAGGGTGTCATCTATTATTGTTTGTCAAATTGAGCACTCAATTCTTAGCAGGCAATATCCTAAAGTTAAAGCAAGCAGCTCTCTAGGCACTATTTTCTATGTAAAAAAACCCAGTGATTCAAGTTATCACAGGGAGTCTTGCTGTTGAACTCAATTAGACAAAGAATCATGGAAAAAGCAGTCATGCAAAGGGCAAAGTTTACTAGTCCTGGATGTCTTGAGTATGTTTATTTGTCTGGCAGAGCTCTTGGTGAGTCCATGATTAACATCTTGATTAATGAAAACATGTGCTCTGGCCACCAGTTCGCATTGATGATGGTTTTCGTTTGAAATCTGTGAGTGAGGAAGTCGTTTCCATGAACAGTCAAAAAATCCTCAATGATGGATTGTCGTGCAGGCAGGGTTTTTAGTGTGACACTGAAGAACAGGCTGTTCCCAGCCAGCAGACCTGGGGCGTTATGCCCTGGCTCTGCTCACTCTGGAGGCAGCTCTGACAACAGCAGGAAGGGGCACCAGGGCAGCTGCCTCAGGCTGTGGCTTACTTGTTTCCTTGGATTTTTCATGTGCACATGTAACTCTGGCACCACCCCTCCCATGGCCTGTCCTATACATGTGGTGAAATAGACCCATCTCTCATCTTGTATACAAGGTGTTAAATGATTACATTTGGACATCTTTTCCTTTTGCACCTTACTTTTCTGCAAAGTCAGAACAACATTATATGTATCTGCACAGGATTTTATTTCTGGCAATGTGCTTATTGCTCTTTATCTACTCCACATACACTTGAGTTTAACGGCCTTACAGGCCCATGTTACAACATGGCTCTTTGTGAAAGGGACTGAAGCTGAAGTTGCAAGTTTATGAGTTTATGACTCAGAACCAGACCGGAGCTGAGAAGAGGGAAAAGAGGTTTTCCTATAAAGGCCTAATTTTATCTGTAACAGTAATAAAATCTGTTAAGGTCAGCAAAGATAAGGGTCAGGAAAGCTGACACCTTGCTTGCTTTCCTACCCTTTCTCTGCTTTGGGACAGGCTGTGCTGATATTATTCCTATTGTTCCTGGGAACAACTCCCAGCTTGCATGCAGGAGCTTGCTGTATCCCTCCTTACCCCACAGTCTTTTGCTCTGGCTGTAGCATCATGAAATTTCAGCCATGGACTCAGAGTTTCCTGGACTTTCTTTTTGAAACTAGGTATTTTCTATTTTCCTCCTCATTTTTTTGAGAGTAGAGAACTTTATCCTGTCAGAGACTCATCCTTATTTTCTCTGAGCCTTACTATCAGACCAAGGTGAATTTCTACTCCCATTGTGTCAAAACAGTTTGTGCAGCCCCTTCTCCAGATTTGTGCACAACCTAAAGTCTACTTCCTTTCCTGCCCAGCAGTTCAAATTTCACCCCACCCCGACACTAAATACAGTGTTTAGGATCATTGTCCTCTTTGCTCATAAAGAGCATCATCAACCCGATATTCCAGGTCAGGTGGTTTTTAAGACTTCCCTGTGCAATCACACAGAAAATTTTCCCCCATCCTCAGCTGCTCAGCTGCCCAGCTTCCTTAAGACCGTCAACACAGACAGTCACATGCATCAGAGAAGGTGGTGATTTCTCCTTTCTTTTCTTACTGCTTTGTGGCAGATGGGTTCTCCTGCCATCCTGAGATGAAAATTGCCATCCATCTTAATTTCTTAGTGGCCCGGGGGAGAAATGTTAGAGTTGCAGAGCAGGGGTAGTCCTTGGCTTTTTCTTACTCTGACATTTGAGCCTGATGCTTTTTGCTGTCAGGACACAGTATCCATTCTTCAACTTCACAGGTCTACAGTGTGGGTGAGAAGATGTCTGGAACAAGTCCTGCTTCCAGAAACTCCTCCACAACTGGTCCTACCACAAGTCTCTTTTCCTCTTTGGCATGTCTCTCTTCTGCTAAATCATAGGGTTTCTCAGTTTGGAAAAATGATAATGGAGGCAGAATATAGCACAGTTCCATAAACCCTGGCTGGTGCAGGGAAACAAACAGGGACTGATTGTACCGATGGCTCACAGTCTCTTAGAACATAAAATCTTCAGGGGCATCCAATAAAATTGTCAGGCACAGCTAAAAATAGGCAAAACAGGAAAACTTTTTGTGTGGCCTGTAGTTACATTGTAGCAAAATAAATTAAATAAGTAAATGCCAAAAGGGATTGACACATTAATGGAGGATGGGTGCTGTGTTGACTATTTGATACTATGCTCTGGATGTAATTTCAGTCTCAGGAAATCTCTACACTGTTGATTTTTACAGGCTGGAAGGCGGTAAAAGGACCCTATATGCCCTAATTCTCAAACTTTTGTTTCAGTATCTGCTAATAATCACTGCCAGAGACAGGATGCTTGGCTAGACAGGCTTTTGATTTGACTGGCTATGGTACATCTTACATTTTTTAATACATACTGGAGCAGCTTTGCCCAGAACTTGGAGTACGGAGTTTATTCTGCTCTGCATGCTGCACTTCTGTTCTTTTGCTGATAGCCAAGAATGACAAATTTAAAACTAGGCTTATGATAGCAGCATCATGCATGGCACAGGCTGCATGGTGATGAGTTGGTTTTCCAAGTTAAGCACTGGAACGACTTCACTTGCTGCCCATAAATGGGATCTGTACATCCAATCCTCTGATGGTGGAGAGGGTTTGCAGTTGGGGTAGATCACATCTTACTGAGCCCAGAAGCTCTTAGCCCTGCCTGATGCTGATTTCCATCCATAGTTTGAAATTCAAGCTGCTCTGTCATAACCCCAAAGCCTGCCACAGCCTGGGAAAGACAATCTCACATGACTCTCTTGTACAGACTTAGTAGGTAGGAATAAGGATGTTGGCAGCAGGTCATGATCAGTAAGCAATATTGCACACCATGTTCACAGAGAGAATGGAAACAACCTGCTAAATTCACCTGATCCTTAGGATCCAGGCAGTATTACGTTAATGGTTGAGCTCAACGATCTTAGAAGATTTTTCCAACCTAAATGATTCTGTCTGATACAAACTCAAATCTCAGAGTATGTAAGCGAAATATTCCCCAGACAAGTCCTTTTCAAATCCTGCTCTGAAATGTAGGATGTGAAGAATGGTGATGTGTATGGAGTAAAGCCAAATAAAATATTCCTAAAATTTGAGAAATAAAGCCTTTTTTTTTTTTTTCCCATTTCCACAGCAGGACATACAGGAAATTTCAGGGGCACATTAACAGAATCAGTGCAAATGTTGGTCAGCATTTTCAGCAAACGCTGGTCTTTTTTGCTTGTTGGCTTTTGTATTGTTTTGTTTATTGGCTCTTTTCAATACCCCAGGGGTTTTCTGGAAAGGACAGAAATATAAAAATCAGTCCTGCAAAGTGCCAAGAGCTCTACACTGGCCTGGCTGTTGTGGAAGTTGAAGACACTCTGCACCCATGGGCAAGGTCTGTGCTGCTGGGCAGGAGGAGTCCTGTTAACAGGTGTGTGAGTCTCCAAGCTACTGAGGCATGGATTCAACTGTCATAGATCCCATAAAATAGTAGCATTTGGCAGATCCTATTATTAATGATACTATGTTTGCCAGCAACGTAAAACAATAACGCTTGTGAGTTAACCAAATTCAAATCATATGAAGATTTTCCTGTATTCTGTCCAAAAAGTTCTTGTAAGAGGCTAATTCATCCAATATCATTTCTGTCCCAAGAGCAAGGGAAGATCATTTTCCCACTCTTTCACTGTGGGAAACAGAACTCAAATCAGCCCAGATTTAGCCCTCTTGGTGGTCACAGACAGACACTACTTTTTTTCTAATAGTGTGCCTAAGTTTCTTGTAGCTGTTTTCTAAAGAAGTAACTGTTTTTTCGCTGTAAGGTTGCTCATACCATGGAAAGCCTAATCAGATAGAGTTGAAAAACAGCAAAGAACTATTTTCCTTGCTGCCTCAGAGCCATCTGTCTGGGCTGCAGGTCCCTGTGGATCAATGTGTGAAATTCAAGATCTGGCACTGTGGTCTTTATTTAGGGAGTTGCAAATACATGCAGAGCAAGTGTTCTGAGCTTCCCTCTGAGCATAAGGACAAGATCTCAAACCATTTAAAAATTGATCCATTAACTCTTATAGAGCCCCTCAGAGCCTTTCCACCCCTTGTGTCATGAACATGTTACAGGAACTTTCTGGAACTTTCAGGGCTAATTTTGGGGGATTTTTTCCTCTTTAGGAGGAAACTTTGGTATCATGAACAAGGCATCATCTTTGCTGTCATCTAGTTTACTTTCAAAAAGAAGGTAAAAGCAAATCTCTGCCTATCCTCTAGGCCAGACTACCTCCTGTAGCTGCTTCTCATGGCTCTGTGATCCCTGAAAACCGATACTCATACTCTGCTGCATTCCTGTAGGGAAGCACAGTTAATACACTGCTCATACTCCAGCTTTGGCACAATTGGCCCACTTGCCTTGGGCAGTGACTTTAGTTGTTTCCAAGTTTTGAATCTACAGAAGTTGCTTAATTACTGCTTTCAATAAAACCAAAAGAGTGCTCAGGCCACCCAAAATCTGATATTATAAATATTACAGTTGCTTAGTGCTGCACAAAGGTGCAGGAAGAAGGTGGTGTTCCGCTACAAAGGGTTCTCATCATAGATCAATGATAAAGCACAGCAGACGGGTAAAGCAAATTCAGGAGAGGGAAGGTTAAAGTCAAAAACATTATTTCAGACCAGTGTTGTGATCAGTCTTCATTTGCTAGATGCACTCTCTCATTTGAAACTAAAGTGAGGAACAAGGAGGTTCTTGGGGTGGCTTGTGCCAGTACCATGTCCCATGGTCATGTCCTCCTGCCCATGAATTGGACCAAAGCAGAGGAACTGCAGGACTTTCTTTCCAGGCCTCCCCCGGTTCATCTCTGGATGTGCTGAGCAGGCCCAGGACTCTCACACTGGGGTAACAAAGTCTGTCTACAGCACCCTATAGACTCATGATGTTTCTGTGGAACATGATTTAAAGCTATTTTTATTTTTTCTTGACAGATCTAGAGGTGAAGGCAGGGGTGCACATATGCACCTTGACAAGGCTATTTAAATCCTCCCACAGCTCTTTTTGTCACAGTTTGTGCACCCCTGCAGATGATTCTGGTAGGTCTGCTGCTTCCCATATCATCACCCATTTCAGTGACAGCATATCACTGCCACATCACTGTCCTTTCTGCCATTTTTCTTGTCCCTTGAGCAATTCTCTGAGCTGCAAAGTACGTACCTTCTTTTCATGGATACTTCTAAAATCTTTCAGTGATGTCATAGTTTCTCTGCCCAGATTGGGCTCCACTTTTCTACTGGGAAAATAGGGGAAAGCTGGGAATAAGAGATGGCCATCACTTATTTATCACATTAGCAGTATAAAAATCACATTTCAAAAGTAGTCAGCAATGCTGTGTAAGCTCAGGATCCCTCAGAGCAATTAACAAGGAGTCAGTACACCTGCCCAGTTAAGAACTGTGCCTCTGAGGGCCCAGGAACTGTAAGAAGTTTATTTGTGTGCTGTACCCTGTTCATCCATCTTTCCATCTTCCCAGAGACAGTGTGTGTTCTTGCGGTCCCTCCCCTCCTCTCCCCTTTCCTTCCCCTTCCTCTTCCCTTTCCTCTTTCCTTCCCTCATCCTTATCCTCTTCCTTTTTCTCTTCCCTTTCCTTTCCCACAATGTACACAAGCACTCAAAGTGTTAACATGTTAGAAGTAAAAAAAAATATACACTGAAACGACTAATGGGACTTAGATCTATGTGGTAATGGATGTCACACCCAGACTGACCTCCATATGCTTCTTTTCCCTCTGTTTTCCTCTCTGGAAAATATGATTTAAGTTTTTATCAAATGCATAGTTTACATCTTCTAGTTTCAAGGAAAAGTTTAATTTGAAATTGGATCTGCTACAACATTACTCAGTTTCTGAACATTGCTAATTTTTCCACAGATTACCTGTGACTTCCATGTATAAAGTATACTTTAGAGATGGAAATCCAGATTATAAACTTTCTAAGCATTAAATTTAAAAATATCTTTTCAGGCTGAGCATTCTAGAACATGGGAAAATGATGTATGAACTTCATCCTTCAAAGAATTCCAACATGTAGGAATGGTCCTTAGGTATTCTGGAGTAATTTTTTACCTCATAAAGGTCATTAGCACAAACTTATTTCCCTGTGAAGGAAAAATATATTTTTTTTTGTGAGATAAAGCACTGCTCTAACTGCTTCTGGATACAGAATGAGATCTCATAGAAAAGGTACTACTTCTAGTGAAGTTAGCTATTTAACTGAAACAGATGGGTAGAAAATAGAATAAGATTTCTGAAATTGCAAAGGTATCAACAAAGGAGAGCAATGGAGCTGGGGAAGGGTCTGGAGCACAAGCCCTACGAGGAGCAGCTGAGGGAGCTGGGGGAGCTCAGCCTGGAGAAAAGGAGGCTCCAGGAGCATCTTATCACTCTCTACAGTCTCTGAAAGGAGTCTGTAGCCAGGTGGGAGTCTGGCTCTTCTGCACCATGAGAGGTTTAGATTGGATCTTACGAAAACATTGTTCATGGAAAGGGCTGTCAAGCTTTGGAATAGGCTGCCCAGGCAAGTGGTGGAGTCACCATCCTTGGAGGTGTTTAAAAGATGTGTCGTTGTGGCACTGAGGCACAGGGTTTAGTGGTGGATTAGTCAGTGCTGGGTTGAGGGTTGGACTTGATATTAAGGGACTTTTCCAACTTAAACAATTCTATGATTTTATGAACTTCACTTTCAAAATGAGCTGAGCTGACAAAAAAAATCTTGAAAGTCTTCATAGAGATGCAGTTTGGTTAATTTTAAAAGTCTGATTGATTTTTACATAATTCTTCCAGAGATTAAAGGGAGATCTAATTCAGAAACCTCAGTTTTTATAGTGCCTGTCCCTGTGCCCTTAGTTCCATGACTATGTTGATATTTTAATGTCTTTCTCAGTCTATTAGAGAAATGGGCAGGTTGAAACACTTCTAACTCTACATACAACATCAAAAGTATATTCAATTAACTTTAGAAAGCACCACAGACATAATTTATATTAATATGCCAAATTTTAATAACTAATCTCTCTCCATTGTAGCGGGAGGAAATTAATTTGCAAGTACAATTAGTGATTTAGAAGCCATCAGTGAAGTCCTTATGATTAAAAACAATTTGTGGATACACATTTTTGCTTTCTCTTCTATATAAAAATAATTAATTTCTGTCCTTCATATGCAAGAATGGAATTAAGTCACTGCAGTCTTTAAGATGTTTCAGTGTACCTCTTGTTTTAAAAAAATTTGAATAAATAAGGAAAGAATTGATAGATATCTGAGTTTAAAGACAAGAAAATCTAGGTTACATGTTCTGCTTTAAAGATGAGAAAACGTTAGGTTACATGGCTCTGTTATTTTGCTTTGGTTCTTAGAGCTCTTTAGAAAATTTATTTCCAAGAATTTGTTTTTAATTTGCTAACTGAAATTCTAGCAAGTGTCCTGCAAAATGAGAAGTGCTTACTTGCAGTCTTCTGTCTAAAATGAAGGGTGATGACTGGCAACTGAGCCAGCAGAAAGACAGTAGTTAGATGTTGGGGGTAATTTCCCTCACTAGGGTTCTAGCTTAAAAATATTAACATTCTTTGAGATCTTTACTGTGCTGTGCAGCCTGAAGTCTGTGCTTCCAGACAAAAGAACAACACCACCTGTTTGTGGTTTGCTCTATTCCTGCCCCTTTGACTCAATCTTTTTCAGCCACACCGGTTCTGACATACTGAGAGGAGGATGTTCCCTTCCAGTGCTCCTATGGGAGCTTGCAGATTTGAGCTGGAACTGCCTTTAGCTGAGGAGGAGTAAAGCCTTGAGCTTCAGCTTCCTGGGTAAATGCTTTAAACCTCTAAATTGTTAGGTAAAAGCCACAGTTCTGCTTCCCTTCCAGATGCAGGATTCATCCAAGGCCAGCTGTGCTTTGTGCAGAAGTGAATGTGGTCAATACACATCCAGCTTTTCCAGGAAACACCAGCTAGACTGGACCTCTGGGGACATGAGTGTAGGACTGTCCAGTTTGCAAGTCCCAAAGGACTGCAGTCATAAGAAAGGTATCAAAATGTTCTGCTCTGGAGGGATAACAGCAAACTAGGATGTCAAACACTGGATGCACCTAGTGAACTTCAGTGGGGAAATGATCATTGGTTTTGGCTCTTTTTATCTCCTGCAGGGCTAGGCAAGTTTTTGTGGATTGTAGTTTTAGACTTAGACACGTCAATTCTGCCTCCTGCTCCCTGAAAGCATCTGTTGATTTGGTCCCCTGCATCTAAGCACACAGGCATATGCATGCAAACACTGCCTTTACATGAAGGTTCCCAAAACTGAAGCAGAAGAGGCTGGATCTATTGCAAAAATTATTTCAATGAGTAGGTTATTCCTTGGGAATTTTCTAAGCAGGCCATTTGTAAATGTAAACATATTCTTGGCCAATTAATGGAGTCAAATGTTTTAGCAGCTCTATAAAAACCAGTATGTGGCTAATTCAAGTCACCGGGAATTAGCAAGCTGACTTCTGCCAGAATCTGCACAGAAAGGGAACTCTGTAAAACAGGATGAAGCAGGACAGAGATTTATGCAAAAGTGGAGTTATTTCCAAAATTTCTTACTAAAAAAAGGCTACTTTTTTTGTTCCAAAACAAAACTAACTAAAAAGTCTTCTTTATCTGTATGTCATACTGAAAAGAATTCATTAACAAGAATTTTAAATGGAAATCTGTATTTTATTTTGAAAGCTCCAAATTTCTTATGGGAGGTGATAAACCCTTCTTTTCTCCTGTAGATTTGTGAATCAAATGAGGAAAAATCCATGTGGTTTCCAGTGTCATCTTCCTTTTTCCTTATAAGTAACATCAAAATCAGCAGTTCCATTTAAAGCTATGTGTTTGTTTTCTATTTTTCAATGCAATTTTTTCTTTTTGAAGGAAAGGTAATGAGTTATGCTACATTTTTCCGAAACAATACTGAAACTATGCATACATTTACTAGCATCTGTGCACTTTGGCATGCTGCTGCTTCAGTATGGATTTGGGGTCTTGACTAATGGAATCACCTTTTTTCATTTGCAAAAGCACACTGACTGCTGATGTGGACTGGATGCCCCAGGGAGCAAGTGAAACCAAGAGAATGGCACAGTGACTATGGAGCATGTTTGAGGAAAGGTTCACTCTCTTGCACAAGGGTGCAGCAATTCCAGAGCAGGACAAAAGTCTCAGGCAGTTGCTCTTTTCCCACATGGTTTTATCCTTCAAGGACATAGAGCATTTTTTTTACAAAAGCAAATCCAAGCGGCTAAACTTAAACAGTATAAATAGAAAAACTGTTTATAGGTTAGGGTATGATGCAGCCTTTTGGTCATAAGGACAGTGTTCTTTCAAAGCCTGTTGTTCCTTTTAATAATCTAATACTTATTCTTCTAATTTGCTCTACTTCCACAGAGAGCAGGAGAAAATCCTTTGTCCCCAGGTTTCTGTTACCCTCCTTTCTTTGCATTTCTGGGAAAGAAGCTTAATGTAAGAATGCTACAGAACTCGGATACACTGCATGTCTCCACTGTGACTTGAACTGATCTCTTTGGCCTGTGATTAACTTAGACCATGCAATTCTAGACACCAAGATAATTTCAGGATATCGTAGCTCTTTGGAACAGTGTAGTAGAAAACAAACTCACATGGATGGTGTTATTCAGATTTAAGAAAAGAAGATCAGATGGCTTAGATTCTTGTGGTATTGTAAATCCCCTGAAGCAAGGAAAACCTGGATTACTGCCTATAGTTTGAAAAGGTAAACTAAGAAGAATTAGTTGGAAATTGAGCATATGAAGAGAATAAAAGAGAATTAATATCAGGGCTCCCAGCACTTTCCTGGAAATCAAGTACATCAACACCACTAACAATTTTGAGTAGCTCCACTGGTTTAGCAGTAGTAACCTGGCATTCTGTCATGTAGGTAAGAACAGAGTATGACTGTTAATTTTAGATGAAAAATTCTCCATGCAGATGGCATTCAGCTTGATCTTTCCATGAACTACCAATCTTATTCCTAGCTACCTGCGTTTCTTCTGGAAAACTTCATCTGTGTCTGACATGAACAATGTGCCTCAAGAACACCGTAACATTATTGGTTCCCTCATATTATCAACACCATGAACATGAACCCTAAGGACACAAAACATTTGCTTGCATCCTGGTTCATTATATGGCTTTTTGAGTTTGATTCCTGGACTCTGGTCAAGAATGGAGATTTTCAGGTTTTTACATCCATGGCTCTTTCTACTGTCTTAGAGATAAGGGCAAAAGGAAATGCTATAAAGGGAGTATAGCAGACTATTGAACAGGGGAGCAGAACAAAGAAAATATAAATTTATTGTATAATCTGTAAAAATTGTTTATGGAAGTCTAAAGTCACATTGCTTATGACTGACTTACATCCTTGACCCTATATTGGCCTAAGAGCATTGGCGATGGATCAGCCCAACTTCTGCAAATCTTTGATGTATACTTCTGGAGAAAAGGACATGCTCTCTATCTCTGACCATATGTTAAACTTTCCTCCTCTCTCTTTATTTTATTTATATTGACAGAGAAAGGGAAGGAGGTTTTGGAATAATCCCAGCAATGTACAGAGACAAATGATTAATGTTTCCTCTCCTGGAAGCTTGATTAATTAATGTAACCTCAGACTTCCTGAAGGAAGATATTGCATGTGTGGACCATACTTCTCATAACCCCCTAAATCTGAAACATTGAAATTAGTTAAATACAGTCAGCTCTGCAGTTAGAAGTTCTGTAAGGTAGTGTCTTCATAACAGGAATCCGAAATGTTTGGATTAACTGGGTGTCAACTGCATCTGAAAAATTAAGGGTGACTGAGAGAAGACAAGATGAAGCAAGAAACAAACAGACTTTATCAATCTCACAAGGAAAACATATAAATATAATAAAGCTGATTTATAGTCTCTTAATTTGTATAGTTTAACTAAATCTTCTCTAGAAACTACCAACATTAAGACTGGTAATGCCAGAGAAAAGTAATTTTACCCTGAATGCTCTTCAGTGTATTCACTTCCTGAGACACCCTGTTTCAGTACAGAAGACCCCACAAAATGCCTTAGACTATCCTCAGATCATAAGGTTTGCACATGCAAAATAGGGTTCCTACAGCCCATGGGTGGATATTCCCACCACTTTATGGCCTGTGGCCATGTTTTGTATGGACGCACTAATTGCATGTGACATTGTGCTGGTGCTAGGGTGGACATCCAAGAGTGCTCAAAGAGACCATGCAACCTTCAACAAAAAAACCAAAACTCCCTCTCCCCACATAGTAAGAACCAGCATCTCCTGAAATGACAAAGAATGAAGCAACAGCATGAGTTTCCAGAGCAACTATGCCTGGACAACACTTCTACCTCTTTCACACTTCATGACAGAGTATTGACATTTCTCTCAGAAACTCATCCCAGAATTTGGGATAATAAAGAAATCAACATTTTGTCACAATTTTTTTTGTTTGTTTTTTGCTAGTATGCAGCAATATAATAAAGCAGCAGCAGGTTCCTCATGTTGTATGCAATTGCTCACTGCGTGGGCATTTTGTTGGATACTGGAGAAAGCGAATGGCTTGCATCTGACTCACAGTGTTTTGGTGACTAGCAGAAAAGTCTCTCCTCATTCATTTATCCTTATTCATGTTGCCTATGAACTAGGTTGCCATACATTTTTACAATATCAAATGATGCTCTTACGTGCTAATATGCTCTTTCTACACACTCAGGAAACTAATATTCAAAGAACTTGCATCTCTATCCAAAGTTAAACTAATGTTTAATGGCTCCCTATTTAGAGAGTAACTATATAATCAGGCCACATCCAGATCATCCACATAAATGCTGTCAATCTTTCAAAAGTTAAAAGACCATTTCAGACTGTGGAGTCTTCCAGTCTTTGACCCTGGTTCCTTCCGCAGTAAAACAGGAGCAACAGGTGATTCAGTGCCAACTGCAGTAATGTGATCTGGAGGTGTGTGTTGAAGCATAGATGGGGCTCATCCTGTCTAAGTGGACAGGAATCAGTCTTCACTTCTCAATCTGGCATTGTTATAAAGTCCTACCTGGAAGAGGACAACAAAAAAGTTGTTGTCAAAATTGTAAAAATTCATCCTACCATGAATTAATGGTGCAGAAATGTGAAAAAAAAAAAAACAAGGATAAAGCATTTTTTCCTGACTGCAAAACTAATATAATCTTAAATTTAACTTTGGTGGAATCAAGACATGGATCTATACTGGGAAACTGACCTAAAGACCCAAATAAACATCTAAGATTAGAAAATCTCCACATTCACCTTTAAAAAGACAACTCAATACATTTTTCAAAGCATGTTTTTCATATGTAGCTAAATTGCAAAAGAACTTCTCACCATTTATCACCCTGATCCATCTGGATGGCTTGATGTACTGAAGGAAGTGGGGCTACTCTGCAAGCTCAGAGGAAACCAAAAGAATACCAGGAACAGCTTTTGACACCCTGGCACAAAACCCCAGCTCTGATGCAGCCCCCCAAATTATCATGTTCTATCTTAAAGTTTCACAAATATCATTGTCCAAGAAGGTGTCCTTCTGCCCGTGGCTGCCTCTCAGTTCTGCAAGTTATTTAAGTACAAACTGGGACATGGTTTCCACAGGAAGGGCTGCATTGCACAGACTGCTGGGAACCAAAGGAGAAATCAGATTTTAGATTAAGTTGAAGATCTTGGCACTACTGAAACAGCAGTTTCCAGACAGACTTCCTGGCTATTTTAGTTACCCTGCTCCCTCTCTTATCCCAGCTTCCCCTCCACACATCACCCACAGATTTTGTGAATTAATTCTCACTCAGGACCATTCCCAGCATCAAGCAACTGGCTTCCCTTGAGATATAACCCAGCTACAGAGTGTTTGCTCCAGGGTCTGCTTCCCACTGACAGCAGGAGTCAGTACTTTCCTCACTCCCAGATGCCCCCCAGACCTGTATCAGATGGCTTTTGGAGTCTGAAATCCCTCTGCACCATACAGAAACGCATTCCACCCATCCCAGTGCCACAACCCAAACCCCTGGGGTTGTGCAGAAGAGCTGCTTCAGGAATTGTCATGCAAATGACTGTGTGCAATTCCTGCTACAAAATGCACATATGCATAAATGTGTTTTACTGCCTGTAGTGAAAACAATGGCTTACACGATTAGGTCTTGCCCTGGGGCACACCAGGATCCTAGTGGACAAAAAAACGTACCTGTGTCCATGTGAAAGTAGGCATCTATTTTTGAATGGATGAGTCGATCCCAGAAGATACATAACTCTGTCTTCTGAGTACTGAATGAGGATAGAGTGAAACTTAGTTTTAAATAATTTTGGTAAGCTGAGAAAACACCTACACCAAAGATTCGTTCTTTGAATTACTTGTTAAGCAAAGACTGAGGTAGAAGTAACATTTTTCTACATGAAAGGTGATATTAAAATAATATTAGCTAACCATGCAGTGATCTAATATTTTATGTGTGTGTAATTGAAAAAAATTTAAAATGCCTGTAATTTGCAGATGTAGTGGTCTCAGTACAAATACACCTTGGGACTTGACAGCTTGTTTACCCTTTCATCTCTCTCAAACGTCTTGATACAAAACAAGTAGACTTTTACCAGAAAATAAAATAACAGCTAGTGCCACAGTCCCATGCTTAGCTGCTAAACAAATGTAGTGGCATTACTGACACGGAAGGAATTAAAATTGTCTGTGTGGTGAGGTTTTTTTGAGGTTCACTTTGGAATATATTTGTAAGCAACATGGCAAGCTTGAATGCCAGCTGCAGAACAGATCCAACGGGTTCACCTTCACTTTAGGAGGGGTAATTTGCTCCCCACAGTTTCAACCCCTTACTTTCAGAAGTGTTAAAAAAAAAAAAGAGTTCAAAAATGCCTTCAGAGATGAGGGGGCTGCAGGGGGAAATGTAATTCTCAGTTTCTGATGACATCATAAAAACCATGACAAAATCCATTTACAGTGGTGTGCCCACAAATTTTCATTCAGTCTTCCTGTAAGTTCAGGTAGGCAAACATCGACATGTTATTTTAGGAGAGAAGGTTTAAAAATACTGACAGGAGGCTGTTAGAAAGGGCTGTTGCTTTCCTGGGCCAGGAGACACACTCATTTGAGCCAAGGGCTTGGACAGCACAAGAGCTTTATTGTATCTGTGCATCATACCACACTGCTCATAAACAGTCGGATTATTCATGAGCAAAAACTTGTATTTAATTTTAAGAGTGAAAACTTACATATCTTTAGCTGGAAATGCAGTTGGTAGCAGTTTAAATTTCTTTTTCTTAACTAAGTGATAAAACTGTTGGTGTTCTGGAGAAGAGCAAGATGACAGAACAGCCTGTTTGTCTCTAGTGTTTACTCACTCAGGACAGGGAAGGGTCTAGAGAAACATCTGGTGTCAGCTTTTTTTCCAGTAAGGAAAAAAATAAAGCCAGCAAGTTTTTTACATAGAAAAGTAAGTTTATGAGTCATGAAACTTCAGCTAGAAATCACAGAAAGTTAGAGACAGTGAACACCAGCTATATTTGTTTTTACATAATGTCTAAAGGAGAATGGGGCATTCTTCCTCATGTTTGTTTGATTTTTGTTTTTGGAGTTGTTGTTTGGTTTTGGTTTTTTGTTTGTTTGGTTGGTTGGTTTTTTTTTTAATTCTGAATGTGTCTTGATTTACATTTCCAGCTGGGAAGAAGGTTGTGAGAAATTTAGGTGCAGAGGCCAGAGGGGCGAGAGGGTGGGAGCTAGGCTGGCCACAGCTGGGAGTTCACAGTGAGTGGAGAGTATTGAGGTAGCAGGAAAATTTCTTCCCCTTTGGCCTCCCTTTCCACCTTCTCTCTTTTTTTTTCCACTTTGCAAAAGGACAGTGGTTTCAGAAAGGAAAAAGAGTGCTTTCTTTCCCCTCTCTCTGCCCCCTTTCCTCTCTGTTCTCGTTCAGTCTTCCCACGGGTCACCCCAGGTTTCCTGTGTCCAGTGGGAACTGCAAGAGAGCAGCATTGACAGCCCCAGGGCAAAGACCCTTTGTAACTTGCAGCTGAACAGGAAAAGCAGGGGAGGACTCGCCCAAAACCTACCTCTGCACCCTGTGCTTGGGACATCCATGACCATCCATTAAGGCCTCGGGCTGGTGTGGTGTGAAATCCCTTCAAACAGTTTCCCCATGCAAATTTTTATGGAGAGAATGGAGAGGTTGATATGAAAAATCAAGTTGTGTTAAAATTTCCTCCCCCTCAATAACAGAAAGGCCTTGCTAGGAAATCCTGTAATCTAAGTACAAGCTTAGCACCATCCATCAAAGAGAGGATGTGAGCAGCGCTTGTAAAAAGTTAATAAACTCCATGGTGGGACAGGGCAGTGCGAAAGGAAAGTGCTGAGTAATGGCCAGGAGGATCCTTTCATCTCCTAGTGAGCTCAGGGAATGGAAATGTGAAGTTCACTTCAGTTACCAGCAGTTTTTAAATGTCTTTTAAAATTACTCTGGATAAACAAACAAACAAAAAGACTCAAATCCAGTTTTTCTGACTTGTATGTTTTGGGGTTGTTTTGGGCAGCTTGATAGGTCTCAAATTCATATGAAAAAAATAAAGTGCAATTTTAAAGCAAAGAGTAACCAACCAGGGTAAATGTCCATCCTCTCTTGACACAAACAATTGCCTGAAAATACAATGTTAGTACACATCTCAGTAACTGGGGAGCAAAAACATAAGCTCTACATATTTTTTTCTGTGTACTTAATCATCTTCATTGTTGAGAAAACGCTGTAAGTCCTTACATGCAGTTCAGGTCTTCTGAATTCTTGAAAACTACATCCTTTTTAAAAACTGAGCACAAATGCCTACGTGCACACTTGCACCTAGACCATACACAAATGGACCTAATTTATTTTGGTGCCAAACAATGCTGTGAAATACTTTGACTTAATTTTAAAGAAAAGCAAACAATGGCCAGTGTTTGTGATGACACAAGCTGTGTCATAAAATGCACCCAACAAACCATTTACATTGCAAAAAGTTGCCCCAACTGTTGTTTATATTGGAAGTAAGATTAGCACATTCATATCCTCTGGCTAGCAGATACTATCAGCTGCAATCACTTGCTACCCATCAGTGACAGTGAAGAAGGGGACATTCTCAAAGTTGAGACATACAGAAGTATTTATATTGTTTTAAAAGGACAGCCCAAGCCCATTTCGGTTTGCTGGAAAAAAGTATTGGTGAAAATGTAGTAAAATATCCTAATTTATGATAGCATTGTGTAGAATGCAATCCAAAACTCATTATGAGTTTAACTGGTGTAAGTCAGCATAAATCTGCTGAATAAGGGTGATTTATTCAAATTGAGGAAGTCGATTTCTTCAGTAGAACTGAAAATATTCAGTTTAATGTTTCTTTACATTCCTTGGTGAAAAAATGTCTGAAGTTGGTGAATTATTCCCAGTACACCTGATAGATAGGCTGTTCCCAAAGGTACTCCAAAGTATTTCTACTCTCAGGTCCCTTGCTCTACTTCACCTGCTCAGGATAAGACTCGCTACTTAATCTGGGCCTAGAAGGAGCATGTCCCAGGCCATGTTGGCAGATGAGGAGAATTTTGGTTTTATGTATTGGTGCTAAACTTTCAAAGAACATCTTGTGCTTTTAACCAAACTCATACAAGACACTGGTGATGCCTTTTTAGTCTCCTTTTCTTTCTAGGGGAACTATTTTAAGGCTGGGGTGGATTGATTGATCTGTCAAGTCACCTGCACTATATAGATTTAAGATTATGAGCTAGAATTAACAATCCAAGTAGGTTTCTTCAGTTGCATGTTTCCTAGTATAAAATACCAGAACAACAACAAAAAAAGGGTGTTTATCTAAAACCCTAGTTCAGAGAATGGCCCAGCCATAAATCACACATTGTGAATTATCTTTTGAATGTTACTGTGTTGTCCATTGGAAGCTTGCATCTGGGGCAGAATGTGAGTGCATTTAGCATGTCAATTTTTTAAAAAAAATTAACATTTCCAATTTTTGTTATGCAGCTGGATTTTTTATCCCCCAGGACAAAAGTATAATTATCTAAAAAGGTTATTTTATAAATAAGTATGATCACTGTTGATTTACAACGCTTTTCATTTCTGCATTTTTTCTGTGGCCAGAGTCCAGTAAAGAAGAAAAATAATTTCATAAGTTCTTTTTTCTTTAAAGTGGAAAGTGGAGGATATGTGCAAGGGAAGGATGGCACAAAAGAGGAAGTAAAGGGAGTCACAAACCAATGACCCATGGAGGCTTCCTGTTGAACTTACATATTAAACTGATCTTAATACCCATTTAGAAATTGGGGAAATTTGGAAATGTTTCCAGATTTCACAACTGGCTTCTGTTTTGTCACGAGACCAGCTAAGTCCTCACATCGAAACACTTTCAGTCGTTCAGATTCCAGCTCAGGCCCTCTGGGCTGCGGTTGTCTCTCAGAAAATAGAAACATTCATCAGGCACCGAGTGCCCCACTTCCATCCAGGGATATCCGCACAGGCTGCTCCTCCAGGCCGGTTCCCACAGCAGGACAGAGCCCTCGGGGAGGTGTCGGCTGTCAGGTGCCGGTTGTCGGGATAATTCATCGCCCCGGGGGAAATGCGAGCTGAGAAGAGCAGCCTGCTCCAGTTCTGGGGAGGTCAGCCACATCAAAGCCGCGATGTGCAGCGGCCTCCGAGCAGGGAGGAGTGGCCGCTGCTCTTGAAGTTGCCAGCTCTCCTTTCTATGTGAAGGCTGGGGAGTGTCAGGGGATGTGTTTGAAGATCCGGGGAAAATCTGGGATCATTCAAGCTGGAGCTGAGGAACAAAAGAGAAGGGCTCCGACTTAGTCAGGCTCTATGTAGATTTTGCTCAAATGGGTTGGAAATCAGAGGGAAAGAATATGTGGGGTATTGCTTCCTCACTTTGCTTTTGCACTGGCACAGTGCAATTCACTTCAACTTCTCTTTCACAGTGCAGTAGACAAAGAAGTGTAGCTCCATCTTGCTGAGCGCAAAAAGCTCAGGGGTCCAGGCCTTGTCCCTCAGGATGTGTGGCTTTTTCTAAGAACATTCATCTTTCCCATTCCTTGCATTCAGGAAATTTGGGAGTGAAAAATCTCACTGAATTTCTTTTTTCCCTTCTGTTTTTAAAACCTAAGGAAAAGTTTGCCAGGTGTGTGGAAAAAACATGAGTTTAACTAAAGCATCTCTGTGGTGAGAGGGGGAATGGACAGGCCTGGAGCTGTCAGGGGAGAGAACACAGATGGAAAGGAGTGGAGATAACTGGGATGGATGAGATAGGGCATGGCCAGGAAAAATTAAATTTGCAGATTTTAGTTCATTTCAAGTTTTTAAAGCTGTTGATGTTCAGTTAATTATTAATTAATGGCTGGAAAAGTGATACCTATTCTTCCTCTTACATTCAAACATATATACAAATGCTACACAAAATATATATATATATATATATGTATCACCAGGGAAGGAGTTATATGAAAATATTTCACTGCTACTGAGTGAGTAAACAACTAAAGATGTCGCTGTATCTGGGAGACTCTTCTGGGAAGGTGTGAAAAGAGTAAAAAGCGAAGATGAAATGGTAAAGAATAAAAAAAATTGGGGAAATAAATTTCAGAGCATTAAAATGGATTTTACATTTGATTTACATGGCACTCATGATTCATTTTAAGCTATGTTGTACAGTCTTTGGAATACATTTGTCAACCCATTATGTCTGCAGGCAGTTTTATATTATAGTATATATAATAGTTATAGCATTGAATAGGCTGTAAATGTAACTTGCTTTATTGTATAATACTCTTTCTACTGCACAGCAGAGTGCAGCCCTTTGAGAGGTGAACACTCAGCCTGGGTCATGTCACTGGCAAAGACTGCTGGATGTTCCTGCTTATATTCCTCTTTGCTGGAGTTTCCTAGGGTTCCCCATCTCTCCTTTTCTTCACCTTTGCCATGCTTTTTGAGTGTCCCAATTCAACCTGAAACAAGTTCCCCTGGGACAAGCAACTTAAGATGGGTTTGCCTGGCTCTGCAGTGGCCCAGGACATAATTGCTCTGTAAGCAGGCAACACAAGAAGAGTACATGTGCTCAGTCCAGGCTTTTGTTCTGGAACATACTGTAAAAAGGACATAGTGTGATGACATTTATCAGCACTGGCCATCTAGTTAACAACCCTTTGAAATGAACAGGCAAATAACACCTCAAGCCTATTGTTTTAAGTGAAGTTGAAACAAACCTATAAACCTGTCCCACTTGCTCTGTGTCTTTGCTTCAAGATAACCCTAGCTGGGAGATTTTTGCTGAAATCTGATTATCTAACTGACAAGTTAGCCCCCCAGAATACTTTCAGTTAGCTAACATGGTACTGTCCAGCTGTGCAAAGGCCTTGTCCATTTTGGCAGCTGTGAAAGCACAGACAGGGTTCCACAGTGAGTTAAATTGCATAAGGAAACCAGGTGGTATTCACACCTTCTCCTTAAGTTCCTATGTTGAAAAGTCACCTGTGGATATCATTGCTGAAGGACAACAGGGAGTACTCCAACTGAATGTCCATAAATTCAAAATTGATCAACAAGGTCTTCTGAGTAGGCCAGAGGGTAAGGAAAGTGGTGGTATGTTATGGGTATGTTATGCAAGTCGGGATTTCTGGCTGTACCTGTTGTTGCTGTTAGTCTATGGGACTGTCTTTCCCACAAATTTCACACATATTAAGCTTGATTAAAAACAACCAAAGGAGTATTTAACACTCAAAGAATCCTTTCATTATGGAGAACACTGAGATGCTTGTTACATTAACACTTAATGAAGTGCATAAGAGACAGTTGCTAAAATATGCTGCACTCTGGCATGTAGCTCAGCTAACAGAATTTGTGGGGGTTTTTGGAACTGGTCTCAATACCAAATCTAAAAAAAAAAGCAACATTTCTGAAAGTACCGCTCATATCTTGACCAAAAGTATAAGAGGACCAAGTGGGCTACAAATAGCCAAGCAGGTAAAAAAAGCCCCTGTAGAAATTCTGTATAACTTGGCAAAAATTCTGTCAACTGTCTGATCTCTTCCAGCAGAGAAGTGGAAGTTTCCACCCTGAACTCAAATGTTGTTACAAGGAGGTAAAAGAGCAAATGTAGGAATGAATTGCTCATAGTAAGCCACTCACTAGAAAATAGTAAACAGATAAGATAGAAATATCACAAAGCAGTACATGCTGCATATACCAACAAGTAGCAGCAGAAGGATAATTAGCACTTCAAAGATTTTTTATTAAGACAAGTAAAATAAAAAATAATAGTTTTTCCTCAGGCAAAATGCACATTCAATTTAGACCTGTAGATGCAGGCAGAGTTCACTGCATCCTCCACTCTATGTATGGGCTTAGTACCTCACAAGACCAGACCTGTAGCTATGCAACACTGGACCAGAAACGTGTAGCAGTTTTATGTGGAGCTACACTGGGAAAAGCCTCTTCTGAATGGAATACTAGTCAATTTGAGACTGGATTTTATGAAGTGTGTGGGTGGTGGTATGTGTCAATTAGGTAATTCCCATTATCCCAGTGTCCCTGCTGACTTAGAATATACACATCTTGAATTCATTAAGCCCCGTGTTGGTCTAGGAAGGAAAATGAAGAGAATTATCTCTTCTAGCTTGCATATAGAACTGATTCAAAGTTTAAGAACTGCACAGACTCAAATTTCAACATTGCACAGTACATTCAGATAGAAGATGTAAAGTGCTCTGAACTGCTCCAAAACATGTTGTAACAACCACCTGCTTTCAGTTCTGGTAGCTCAAACAAGTGAAGTAAGATACACTTGTCAGGGAGAAGAGGTGAAATAAAGATTTGATTGCCACAATAAATGTAGAAGGAAAGATAAAGTTTGGTTGGGATTTGAGAGAACAGATCGAGAAAGCCTCAGACTCATTATTCACCTCCATATTTTTTGACCTGGTTGTGGTGCCTGTGTTTGCCTGAGTATTGAGGGTGGCTCTGGGCTATAGTTTGGGAACTACATCAGGGCAAGGAGCAGAGGACACAGTTGATAGGAGTGGAAGTAGTCCAGCCTCACGTGCCTTCTGTTGACTCCTACCCAATATCTACAGTCTAGCCTAAAAGGAAAGATTGTGCTGAAAAAGTTACTTATGCAAGCTAGCATGGCATTGAGCATTCATTGAGTTAACACAAAACTTTTTATGGACCAGCAGGAGCTCTTTGGGAGCCTCCGGTGGACTGGAGGCTGGCACCATGAAAAGGAAGGCAGGAGAAAAGCAAGGAGGATAGAAAATTCTAAGTGATAAAGTTAACTAAGGTGTCTTTTCAGAGAATAAATACAGTCAACAGAAGAGAGAGCAGAAGAGAGAGAAGCTATAGACTATTCTATTAGACTATCTATTTCTCATTTTAATGAGACTTTCAAGACATTTCACAGGACAGTGTCTTGGGCGAACTAAGGACCTATGATCCAAAGGAACCATTGTAAGTTAAATGGTTTGTGAAAATATATAGACAACAGTTATATGACAGCTGGTTGAAAAAAGAGGTTGCATTTCAAAGTGGATGTCTCAGCAGGGATACAATCAAGATCTGCCTAGAATCCATTTTATATTTGTGGCATTTGGGGATCAGTCAAATGCTGGTTGAAATTTTATTCAAACTCTAGGATGTGGTAATGGTGCCACAATCTAACCTATCTAACTGGCCATTATTCAGCATTGAATGGTGCTAGTTGATGCATCCTTGAAACATTTCACACAGTTTTATAAAATGTCCTTGAAATTTTAGAATTCCTTTGGAGGAAATCTGGTTTCATTGAGCATTTATATGTATGGAATGTGTATTTATAGGATTAACAAACATACTCAGAACTTTAAGTGGAAAACAATTTCTGAGGACTCTTTAACAGAAGTATGTTAAATGGGAATACATTTCACTGGGCTTCAGAGTTTTTTAAATGGAGAATTTCTTACCTTTCTGCTAAATACTAAAGCGTAATTAGGGTTGAATTTAACAAGAAGAAATTCAACTGTGACCTTATAGGCAGTAGAGTTGGGAAAAATCTTCAATTCTCTTCAGTTTGCAATTAGCTCATGGGTGGAAGTTACAAACAGAACTGCAGAAGTTACAAGCTCGGCTCTGCTGCTGGTCTCTTCTTTTAACTCATCTCTTCTGAAAACAACCAGTTTTTGAGGACTCTCGGACTTGTGGGTTGGAGCCTACTTTTCCAGAGTATTCTGCTCCTATGTGAGTAATGTAAGGCTGCTCCTTCTAGCATTTTAGCGTTTTTATGTTCCTGTTTGTAATGAGTTGTGGCTTGTCTGAATTTTATTGTCTAAATTTTACTGCATGAATATAATAATAATAGGACTATGCATGGAGGAGGCCTCTTCTACTCTTAAATAGACTTACTGTGGTGTAAGAATGGCTTTTTTGGCTTTGATTCCAGATAACATGGGCTTAAAACAAAAAAACAAAACAGGTGTGCCTGAGTAAACTCTCAAGAGTTTCATTGATCTATTTGATTAAAATAAATGGCTTAACATATACTAAATAAACTGACATGTGCAGACAAGGCTTTTAAAATATGCAGCCCCTCCCTCTCAGAAGTTTGGCAGCAGCAGCACAGGATGATGCCAGCTGGATTACAGTCTACTTGTATCAGGGCAAAGACAGACAGTGCTTTCTGATGGAGCTGTAACTCTTGAAGAAGTAAATAACCCTGGCTGTTGGCTGCTGCTGTTGCCTCCACAGCTGGGGTCATAAAAGGGACTGAGATTGATATTTGCCTGGATAATGCTATTCAAATATTTTATCTGAATAAGCATTGATGAGCATGGTTTGCATTAACCTGGCTGACCTGGTGCTGAAGCAGGTGAGGATGTAAAGCATAAAACCTCTATGGCAACAGGTATAATGGTGGGAGCATCTTGCATGCTTCACCTATTTCTAAATCAATATGAACTATTTATCATCAGTCCAGATACAAGTCTTCTAAAGCACAATATTGTCCTGCGCAAGTTATTTTAGTAGTTTATGTCATACAAACAGGTAAAAGCTGCTCTGCTAGGATACAGTCCTATAGCATAGCATGCTTTGCAACCTGAATGGATCTCAGGAACAATCCATTAGCTCCTTTTCTGCTTTTCTTAGAAAAACATGTGTCCCTGCGTCATGGTGACTTGTTCTGCCTGTGATCAAGAAGACAAATCAAGATCAAATTATTTAATATGCATTAAACTCCATATAAATGCAAGATCTTTTTAAACTTCTGTTAGTGCCAATGGATTCAATGTAGCTGAATCAAAACCAATATTTTTTTCCAATTATTTTAGATGTGGTAGTACTTGATAAATGTACAAAACAGAGGCATCACTTTACCAATATTGGAAATGTGGCCTTGTCTCCCTTGGAAAACATGTGTTTGTTGTTATGCAGCCGGGTTTTGGGGAAAGCAACCTTCAGAGCAGAGAAATACCAGTTCCATTCAAGCTTTGGGAGCAATTCAATTAAAAAAAAGTGTTAACTACTGGAATTTATGAAGTGTTTCCTGCCTAATCTTATGAAACGTGTAATTGCTATGGGTGGTTAAGAGTTTAGTTTTATACCTGCCTGGCTCTGCAGATTTAAACAGAGAAGTAACAAATTAGATTTGAGGAAGTGGCTGGAAAACAAAAGAATACAGGTGTCCCGTGCAATGATGCTGAGTTTCCTGGGGCTTTGCTTGTTAGCACATAGGGTATCACCCAAAATTCACAGGAAGAAAACCACAAGGATAATAAGCTTTTTGTTTTATTTCAACACTGGCTTGATCAGAAAACTTCCCACAGTTCTTGGCAAGCTGAAGTCAATTCCAGATACATTTCCAAATGACTCCTTCACTGGTTAGTTGTTTAAAAAAAACAAAACAAACAAAGGGTATGGAGTGATCTATCGTGTGTGCAGAACACACTCACAGAGACCAGCACTCTCCCCAACATTTACCAACGTGCTACAGCAATGTATTACTGAGGAGTGCATTTCTGCTGACAGATTCTTTCCACCACAATTACAGAGAGAATAATGGCTGAGAAAAAACACCTATATGTCCCCATTAATTTTGCAATCTGTCTAATCTGTGTACTTACAAAGCCCTCATCACATCTCAGATATTATAGTGATAACAGGAGAGATTAGACAGACTTCAAAGCTGCAAGAGAAATATAAATGTTGATTCCTAGCCATGATTAATTTGGCCAGAACCTCACACTCCTTTAATTTATTTAAGAACCTAAGGAGCAATCAGAGCAGCGACAAAGCAAGAGAGGGACTGAGGTGGCAGCTGAGGATAACACAGGCTCCCCAACAGGTAAAGATACTCATGTGAGATCTGTCAGGCTGCCTGGGGAGCACACTCTGCTGGGGCTGGGCAGGTGATTCATTCTCCATGGGATGAATCCAGCTGATTACAGCATGTGTTTTAGAGCTGGAACTGTGTTAAGCCAAATGACCATTAAATAATTAATTACTGGAATTAAAGACAAATCATTACAAAAATTGAAATTAATGGATCTGGCAGCTGCCTGTGAGCATGCTGTCATGTTGCAGTATGTACAAAGCAGTTGGTCTGTCAGGAAAAGAGTAAACTGCTTCCAGTGGGCCAAGAGGGAAGACCACGCACTGTGGCAGCTGCACCCAGCACCAGGCACTCTAGGTTCACACTCTTTTCCCCTATGGTAACAGGCTGATATGCCAATGCTAGCAGGCAGAGCAGCCACAGTAATGCTCATCTGGCCACAAAGGGATGTGCCATGCAGCTTATTTACAGCTTATTTATGCGTCTTTCAGTGATGAAAGACTTCTCCTTCCTCTGCTGCCAGGACCAGATGTCTTACTTGCACACCCGACTTCTGTGGTTCCTGGCTAATATGGGTTTGCTGCACGTACAGCATGTTCTGTTCTACACTTGGGTACAACACAGATGCAGCATATGCATCTGTCATGCTGGAGCTGCCTCAGAGGGCCATGCAGTCACTCAGCCAACAGCCTGCTTCTTGTCCAGCCTGAGGAAAGTGGGTGCTGGCAGTGGGAGAAGGTGTTTTGGTTCTGGCCTGTGCAAAGTCCCGTGCAGAGACCGTGCATGTCCAGAGGCACACCTGCAACTACCTCAGCTTCATTTGCTTTGTAGTAGGTGGTATCTTCAGTATCTCCTCCAGTGCCTGCAGGAGGGCAACTCTGTATCCCATACTCTCATGTGAGCACATCTTGGTCAGACTTCTAGTGTGCAAAAGGTAAACTGTCTTAAAGTCCTACCAAACAAAAATATAAGTGTTACTAAATGAAATCAGAATTGTTCTTAGTCTGAAAACACATTTTTAATGGAGGCTTCCAACAGTTTAAATAACCAGGGTGAAATTTTGGTAATTCACTTCACAAGTCCCAGGTGTCTTTGTGTGCACATGGCACAGGCCCCTGGCTTACCTAGAAGGCAGTCCTGAGCAGTTTAAGGTACATATACATCTAAAAGCTTTGAACAGCCTAGGGCATGAGTTTACACTGCCTTAATTATCATACATTATCTGTCCATATTTCCTCTCATGCCCTGTGGTCAATGCAATATAACTAATGAGTCTGACACTGCAGGCTTAAGCTACTTCATGTTTCCTTCAGAGCAAGGATTTGCCCAGGGCAGTCCTCATGGAAAAGGAGTGCTGTAAATTCACATCTTGGCTTATCTTAAGGTAAACCATGTGAGACTGATCTGGCATTGGTTGACATAAAAGTGTCATGTTTCTCTGCCAGTTTGATTAAATCAATTTATTACCACAATTTAGGTAAGGTTTTCTTTGTACAAGCTAGTAAACAGAAATTTCAGTTTTACAGTTGTGGGCATAATTTCCCAAGAAACATAAATCAAACCAAACCAAATATAATAACACTTAGACTATATTAAGTAAAATCACAAGGATTTTGGTTACATCACACTTTCTTGTGTAGACAAGGCTTTCAGAGTGCATATTGTTTTGCACATTCGACAAAATCTGAGCATCTACAAAAGTCAGCATTTAGGGGAAGGCTGTGCTAATTGTGGGATCAACTCTTCTTTGAGGCTGTTTTTATTTCAGAGTTGTCCCTGATTCGAGCGAAAGGTTGGACTAGATGACCTCCTGAGACCCCTCCAACCTGAATTAAACTATGAGCCATGATCTGAGCTAGCCACTGAGCCTCCCTCCATAGGCAGTGAACAGGCACTTGTAGGGAATGAGGTCTATTTCTCTACAGTATAAACATGAAATAAGCATTTTGTGTACTGTGCAATGCTGCTTTTATATCTCTGTTATAAAATATTTCCTTTTTTGAAAGAGGAGCCCTCTCCTACGATGTTCACAGACTTTCTCTTTTCATGCTGAGTTATCTTCTAATACATCTTACAGTGCTGTCATGCTTATACAGGTATAATGGATGGTAGCAGAATCCAGGTCAGAACCAACTCATGCTGACAAGATGCTGTGCAATTTTTGTGGAAGCCAATGAAGAATGAGGGCAGACAGAATTCACTGGTACCTGCAGTATCAACTCACTTGATGAGTTCAGCCTATAAGCTACACTCATTAAAAAGAATCAGTGTGGAAAACTTAGGAACAATTTTGGGGAGCAGATGCAGGCTGCAATCTTGTAATTAATTTAGAGCAAGCTGCCCATTTGATCTATTTTTAGCCACATTAATCTCAGTTCTTCATGACTACAATGTTCTATGTAGCAGTATGTCCCCAAAGTGCTGTAGGGTCAAGACATAGAAAGAAGTGCTGCTTTTACTCATAAAGACTATGAAATAAATAATTATATAGGCAGAGGAACTCACAAAATCTAATTTCCTGTGATTCACTTGCTAGCTGTAACTTTTTCACATGCTCTTTCTGTGGCTTTTGTAATTTCTAATAATGTGACTGATAATGTCAGATTCCAGATTTATCCCCCTGGCTAAGCAGCACTGATCATGAGCAAGCTCTTTGTGCTTTCTGTTCTCACTGATATTTGTGAGAATCAGCCAAAAAAGGTCCTGTCATAACCATATAAGTTCTATAGAGTGTGTCCAACTGGACAAAATTGAAGTACTAGAAGGAAGTCAGCCCAGCAGGGATGCTGTAAAAGAAGCAATGGAAGTATTAATGCAAGGGGTCCTAGACCCTGGTTAGTGTTTTTTTCTTTCCTCCTGCACATGACCAAAGGACTTAGATAATGTGTGGAAAGAAGAAAGGCGTGAACATTGCAGAACTAAATGACATCTAAGGATCTCGAGAGAGAATAAGATCCCACCTAATGTCCAGTAAAGGAATGAGCTGACCTGCCTTGTGGGTAGTGATACCTTATATTTAATCTAGTATAAAAAACCCAGAGGTTCTTTTCAATCTTGAGAACAGCTGATGACAGAGATCACATCTAAGCTCTACAGTCTCCCAGACCAGGCCGGTTCCCACCTGTGTCCAGAATTTTCTGGGGCAGGACTCGCTGGCCTATGACAAAAACATACCACAGACTGTATTTACACTTGAATGGTAGAATATTATCATGTACCAAAGCTCAGAAACATGGCTTGGATCTCTCATTTATTTAGTTAGAATGTAACTACAAGGTTATTTGCTTCTAGGCAGTCTGATAACTTATAGAAATCTTAGTGTTATTTTAGGACAAGTTGGGTTTATTTGGCCGACACAAATATTATAGAAAGTATAATATTTATTATAGAAAGTATAAAATGCTTCTTCCATAGCTGGAAGAAGAAGGAACATTTTGTGCCACACATCCATCCATCCATCCATCCATCCATCCATCCATCCATCCATCCATCCATCCATCCATCCATCCAAGACAAAGCTGAAGCAGCAAATGTAGGCTAAATAAAAGTTGGGGGAAAAAATGTTGCATGCTTGAAATAATTTTGTTAACCGCAGAGAAAACTGGCATTTGCAACAAAGCCTCAGTAATACCAAATCTCATCAACAGCTTTCAGTGGTTTTGTCTCCTCTTTACCACCTTAACTCTTGCTAAGAAAAAATTCAGACCAAATTTTTGAACAGACAGATTCACAACAGCTTGTGCATCAGGACGTGTTTGGCAGTACGTCTCTGACAGGAATTTTCTGCCTCCTAGAAAACTTCTGCTAAATATTCATGTATTTTCCATTGAAAGAAACCTGATTCTTGGCCAAAATTAAGCTTATTAGCAGCCAGAAGAGGAGGGGTCCTTCCTCCCTGCTGCACCTCTGATTATTGTAGGTTTTGCATCACACCTGGTCTCTGCAAACAGATGCTCTCAAACCCAAATTGATTTGATTTATAACTTGAGATATTGCCAATTCATGGCATTTTTTGGAAAGGTTGTTTTTAAACTTTTATGTAGAATTCATAATTTGTGGGAGTTTTTTTCAGCACCGTCTGTCTATCAGAGGTGACTGAAAAAAATCAGTGTTTTTAAAAAAGTTCAAAACAAAGCATGAATATTTCTTTTCACATGTTTTCTTCTTTTGACAGAGGTCTCAAAAATATATTTGCTATTAATAAAAACCAGAAAGTATTATTAAAAATTCTAATTTGTTTGAGAACACTTTCAATAAGAACTGTTTCATAGTCTATTTTTCTGCTGAAACCTTTTCCTAAACAGCTGCAAACACGGTGAGGAGAGTGACCCAGTCACAGGAAGCACTCTGAGTTTTTGGGTACTTAGCACCAGCTGCTGCTGAGCTGTTTGTGCCTGGGTCAGGGTGGATGTGTTTGGGACAGAGATGGAATGAGTTTCCATGGGGGTGACAGCTGTCAGCACCTGCTTCAGAAGGGATAACAGGAGAGTTCAGGTCTCTACCCCAACCCCTCGCTTAAAGGAGGGGCAGCTCTGAGGTCAGACCAGGCATCTGAGAACTTTACCTAGTTTAGTCTACAAACTCTCTCAGGATGCACTGTCCTGGCAACCTGCTTAGATGTCTTCATGGGGAAGAAGTCCCTATTCACATCCAGGCCAAATCCTGAACCTTGAACCTCTCCGCTTTCAACTTGGAGTCTTTCATTGTCACACCAAGCAGCACTGTGAAGAGCCTGGAGTCATTTTCTTGAAAACCTCCCTATAGGTATTGGATGTGACTTTAGGGTCCTTCTGCCAAAGCCATCCCTTGCTCAACCCAGGTATCTCAGACCCTCCCCTCCAGCCCAAACCAACACTCTGCCCCTGGGCTGAACTTGCTGCAGTTTATCAATGATGTCCTTGTACTGAGGAACTCAATACTGGTCACAGCATGCAGACATAGGGTAACAAGTACTGAGAAGCTGTCTCCTAAGCAACTGACCTGTGGCAAGCCTGTGTGAGATTCCACTTTGCCCCCTGTGTCCCTGCAGCAGTGGCTGCTGCCCATAACCCTCAGTGACAGAAAATACACAGGTGCACTTCAGCTGTGCCAGGGCAAAGAGGGCTTGACAAACAGCAGTAATGAGGAGCAGGAGAAGGCCATGGACCTGTCCTCCTCTGCTTCCCAGGCTAGGGAGGGTGGTAGTTTCCAGTGGACAAGAGGGCTGGAAAACATCATCTCCTATGTAAACTACTTTGGCCATAAACTTCAAAGTGCTTCCCAAAAGGAAGTTGGATTGCTATTCCTGTTTTGTAAATCAGGAAGCTGAGGAAAAAGGGAAGGAAGTGTTCTGACTGAATTGATCTAGCAGCTGCTGGCAGAGACTCTGAGTGCTGCCTATGCACTGCGTTGCCTCTCAGAGCAGGGACCAGCCCCGACCGCCTCAGGCATGCACTGCACTCCACGGGTGCTCCATGGCAAATTCCCACCTGGCAATCAGGCTGGTGCCATGAGAACAACAGCCTTCAAACTGTGCAGATTTATGGCTTCAAAGTACAAGTGCTGGTGAGAAATACCATGAATTAGTCATAATCTTATCAAAAATATTTTATTTATGAAAGTAACAATTATACTATACAACCTATATTGGAAATACATTGAATAATTGCTAGAATAAATACAGGCAATTAATTCAATCTTTTTATAGAATGAGAAGATTTATTTGACATTTGAATGTTAACCCAAGCTTTAACTTACATCATAAATAGTTAAAAGGCATAGTCAAGTTTTTTTATTTTTACCATTTCTCTTGCTTTTTTTTAATACTGTTCTATTTTGTAATCAACATGAATCAACTCTCCAATCATTAACATAATATTAGTATGACTTTCAAGCAATCAAGTACCTCAAGATAATCAGACAATAAGGTAGTGTGTGTGCAGTTCATTCTACAGCAGAATCTATTCATGTCTGCATAAAAAAGAGAAGCTGAAAATGCTTCTAAGTTCTTTAAGCATCATATGCTGATTTCTGCTTTACCACAGTGCTTTTAATACCAGAATGTAAAAAGGGCAGCTGGTCTTTCTGTTGCTCTTTATAAAGTATATTAGGGCTCAATGCCACATTCCTTTGGCTGGTGAAGGACTGCAGAATTTAGTCCTGAATATTATTTCTCAAAACCATGGTCCAAAATAAATGTCCAAGACTGATTATTAGGCACCAAGGAAGTGATGCATTTGCTAAGGCTTGATGTTTCCTGATAAAAAAATTGGCTTCTTTTCTGGTAGATATGCTATAGTCAAAAAAAAGTATTGGGCTCAGTATTGGGGTCTGTGTTACACTGGATGCCAGAGAAGTTGGTGTTTTTATTTTCTGTAAACTGCATGAAGGGCTCTGCGGAAGTTTTATAGTACAACACACACATTTTGAAAATGTTGATAAGTTTTTCTTCCATTTTTTTTAATAAAAAATCTGAACTATTTGCTTGGTACTAGCAGATTATGAACAACTATGACCATAAGTGAATTCAACAGCAGTTTCAGGTGACCAATATTTTTCCAGATCAGAAGTTTTTGACTGCTCAGGTCCCATATAAAATCAGTGGGAGGCTTTCCATAGCAATGTCTTTTCCAGTGGCATGGAGGCCTGCCTTGCCCTATCATTTATTGTGCATGCTAGGGATATTAAGCTCTCAGCAGAGAAGCAAATTTCCCTTTTACAATGTTATTAAAATAAAAACCCCAAATTGCACATATCTACCCCTTTGGCCTTTTTTTTATGCACAAATATGCTTGTATGCAAAACCTGACCATTTTGGGCCTTTCCTAATAAATGTCTTAAAAGAGCACATATAAATGCTTTTTCACAGAAATAACCATTCATTAGTCACAAAAATGCAGAGAGACTTTTTATTCTTCCTGTTGTGAATAATGTAATTTCAGCAGAAATTTGGGGGGAGAATGTATGATTTTTTTTTGTCCCCAAATATATTTAAAAAGGCTAAAGAACAAAATGTTGGGGAGGCAGCTTTTTTTGGCAGATAGTAAAATATAAAATATGTGATTTAAAAAAAAGTTGGCTTAAAAATACACACACACAAATAATACAATAATATAAAAATACAGCTCAGCCAATGGCCTCTTAAAATTTACCTTTGGCATTACATTTGGCAGCCTAAAACAAAAGACCCTTCCTATAAACAGAACTATAAAAAAAGAGAAGTTCATAAATTAGGTTGCAAGGGGTTGTACAGTCCTTTTCTTGATTCTCCAAACTCCCCTTCTTTCTGTCCACACACATAAGCATGACCAGTGAGGTATATAGAACGTAACACTGTCAGGCATATGCACAATAAAAAAGTGCATAAACATAGAAGTTCTCCCCTTTTCTTCTGAACAGGTCGTAACTGTGTGGTTTGCATCCTTCCCCCCTTGGAAACAAAAAAAAAGCTTTTTTTTTTCTTTTTCTTTTTTTTTCTCTCCTTACTTTGGCAGGATGAAAATGAACCCAGGGGAATATGAGTGTCCTATTCCCAGCAGCAGTGATCCATTTCCCTTGGCAACATATGTCTGATGCCACAGATACTACAAGGTCGTTGGGTTGCTTTACAGCTCTGGGTAACTTCCCACAGAAACATCATACGTCTAGCACCATGTCGTAGTGTTGTTGCTCTTTCCTCCGCCTGCCACATTTGTTGATAAGAACCATGTACAAAGTCAAAAGCAAAACCCAGTAACATGCATAGAGTATTGTGCCAATGATGAGAACTGTCTGTTTTGACTCAGAAAATGGCTTTTTTGATTCCTTGTAAATAGTGAAAATTACGCCACCTAGGAGGATTGTAAACCAAATGGAGACTGGAATGAGTCCTATAAAATTAACTACAATGGTTTTCCTTCCCGACGTGCCCCACCCTGCTTTGTTTATCGTGGCAATTGCAAACATCTTTGCTGGCAGTAAACTTGACATGTACAACACTGAGTAGAGTGACATGAAAACCATGACAATGTTGCCCCTAAGGAAGCTGGCAAAGGAAGACTTTATCAGGCCAACTAACTGAACTGTCAATAGGAAGAGGAGGATGTTCCAGATTTTTCCCCTGTAGAAGAGCTGAATGACTGTGGCAATAAGGAAGAAAGGAAAGAATCCAGTGATTACAGCTTCATAGGTCATCCACAAATGGTGCTTGTGGAACCACATTGCATTATAAAGCCACTCTCTAAAGTAGGATTTACTCCAGCGGGTCTGTTGATTCAGCCACCTGAGATACTCTATCGGTGTTTCCGTAAGGCACTTGGATCTAGCTGTGTATTTTGTTGCATAGCCCAGACTTAGCACTCTGTTAGTTAGATGCCTGTCATCTCCAAAGCTGCACTGGGAGCCCATAAACTCTTGATTGTACCAATCTTCCACAAATTCATGGAGTAAAGAGTTTCTGTACATTCCCAGAGGTCCACTGATGCACTGTACACAGCCAAAGTAGGACTGACAAGCTCTTTCGATATTAAATGCCATCCAGTATCTCACGCTGCTCAGAAAGGAGATCCAGGAATCATATTTGTTCAAAATCTGCAAAATAAAAAAAAACGTTTTCCTTTTAGATGAGCTCTGGAAACAAAAAATATGCACATTGGATCAATAAGGAATTTGCAGAGACCAGGGCACCATTAGACCAATGTGGTGGGAACCTCACTCCTGTGTCCAACTCGTGGCTACACAAACAGCTCTGCCAGGAGATCAACAGGAAGGGTGAGACGAAACCTTAAAATGTCTGGTTCATCAAGATATTCCTTTTTTCCTTGCAACCTTTCCTATTCTCCACCAAGAAATTTCCTTATTTTCTGTCTCTTTCTACCTTCTCTTTTGCCCCCAGTTACAGACCTCCTGGATTTAGACTTTCCCAAGAGAACCTAGTAAGTTCATTGCCTCCTGATGCTTTTCTGCCCATGCACATCTTTGGGACTCACAGAACTCCTTCCAGCCCTCCTAAAACTATGCCAGAGCATGAGAAAAGCTGAGCACATGGTCTTTGCCCCACATTTTTGTATCATAAGGCTGGCCCTAGAGGTTTAACCCTGAACTGTGCCTCCATATCGAGCATTAGGTCCTCTAAGGAACAACATGTTCTGTCTCTGCAGTACCAGACTGTTACCTTGTCCCAGGATATATGGTGATACTCCAGCAAAGTCTTCCTCAGGCCCACATGAATGTCTCAGTCTTTCTCTTCTGCACAACCTGAAGCTCACCCAATGCTCAGACCTACACTTAGCATAGACATATTCTAGGAGTGTGAACACTCAGTGGATGTATGAGTATGTGCAGATGCGCAAGTCTGTGGCTTCACATCCAGGTTCTCAACACACACCTTGTGCCAGAGGATGTGGCAAGAAGTGTGTGGCAGGGTGACTGTGCCAGCTTTGCACCCATGTCTTCTCAGTGTAAGGATTTTCAGGGGAATCTTTGGCCTCCTACAACTATTTAGCATTGCCCTGCAACCAGAAAAAAAATAGTCTTTTGCTCTGATGGCCCTAATTTCTGTCAGGTTTAATTCCAGAACATATTAGAAACAGCAGGGCTTGGGGATAGGCTCAAGCCTGGCTCAAATGTGTTTGGTTTATGCTGGAAAATGAACTGGGGAAAAAAAAAAGCCCAGAGCATTCATTCCATGACCCTTCCTCACAAAGGACACACATCCTTCCTACTGCAGATGCTTATGAACCTTCACCCTCACAGCTGAACCTGTACTGCCTCCCTTCACTTGTACTCACACCTGCCTGGAATTTCACATGCATAGGCTCTGTTCCCCTGGTTTGTGGTCAGTCTAGAGCTCCAAAGTTATTCAGGTTTCTGTGGGAATCCTAATTTCTGGAGTTACGAGCCACATGCCTGAAATACTTCTGATTACTTGGGCATTCATTAGTAAGTGCTTGCTCATTTACATGGCTCTTTCTCCTCTGTCTCACATAAAAAAGCCCAACTGAGCATGAGGGACTGATCCTAAGGCAAACTGAAATATTCATACTCATTCTCTTTATAAATTGCAGCAGAAGGAGTTGTGTCAAAAGGAACCAACAGCCTTTTGCTGTAGTAATCAGCCAGACTTGGTAATGCTGGAAATCCTAACACACGTGGGGTCTGTCTTGGGAGTTTTCCATTGCCCTGCCTGACAAAGATAGGAGACCCAGCAACACACAGAGTGCACAGTGCACAGTATTTCAAAATTACTTCTATTTCTAACAATCTTGGCTGCCAGTAGTAATATAATTGAAATGCTTGAGATGCTGGACATGGCTTTGGGAGACCTGTTCTCAGTTCCCTGCTCCCCTATAGCTTTTCTTTGGTACCTTGAGCAAGCAGCTATACCCAGAGACTCGCAGATGCCACAACAGTCCTGACAATGTCAGTGCCCCCCTTTTCACATATAGGGGACAGAATATTATTTATTTGCTTGCTACGGGTGTTAAAACCATACAGTTCTCACATCCAAGAATAAGAGTTTCCATTCAATGGACAAAAAGGTTCAGGTATGATACGAACATCTATAATGGTATCACATATTATCTATATACATATAGTATATACACAGAAATTATATTTAATGCTATTCCAGGCAGAAAATTTGCAATGCAAATAGTTGCTTAAACACCTCTGTTAGTCTGAAAATTGTTGTACTCACCTGCACATCACCTCCAACTCCTCCAACCATTGGATCTTCTTCTAAAACTTTTACCATCTCCACTGATGAGGCTGGATCAAGCATTGTATCTGAATCACAGACCTAGGAGTAAGAAAAAATGAGAACAAAAATGGGTTAAAGAGTACACTAGAGAGGAAAATAAAAATCATGCAAGTGGTTATAATGACTAAATGCATATTCTCTTGAATGCAATTAAATCTGACTTTGAAGTCTGCACTGATATTTCTGTTAAAGGTCACTTGTACCAGGCAGCAAGGCGTAGTGCTGAACGAAACACAGAGCTTGTTAAGGCTGTGCACACAAACAAACCTCTCCTCTGTATCAGCTCCATTTGTTTTATTGGCACACTGGGCTGGCTTCTTTGAATAACATATGGGGCACTGCAGAGTAAGATGATGTTTTGTGGGTGTGCAGCAGATTCCTGTTGTGCTCTGACATAGGGTTTCCCTGCATCAGCTGCATGGTTGGAGCACCCTGGTCAAATGCTTCCCACTGCCATATGAGGGAAGGAGTGAGGAGTTAAATCCCAGGCACTTGTTATAAAAAATAAAAAAAAAAAGTCAAGTAGGAGTCTGGGAAGAAACATTTCATTCTCGGAAGGCTTTAGCAATTCATGTAAAATATGTGTCTTGTATATCAGAACAAACTCGTTTTTAATTTTAGATGCATGATGTGTTATTAGTAGTGCAGAATTTGACATTTGACATAGAGAAATTATTTGCTATTTTTCTCTGGCATTCTTATAAAAAAATATGTAAGGCCAGAAAGTGTGAGTCCCAAACTTCAGTATTCCACAAGACCGAGGCAGAAGTAGATGACACACAAGGCATTTCAGCTACACAAACACTCCTAGTCAACTAAACACTGTGTACATTAGGAAATTGGCTTTCCCCTGGAGAGTAGGAGGAGGGCTCAGACAGGCTGGCTGGTCTGTGAGGCAGCTGGCATTGCTTTCGTTTGCTCTGAGGAGAATGACTCGGGCTGCAGCCTGTTTAAAACAAGAGGGTGTCTCCTTGTAGCAGTTGCTGCTGCTGAAAAAACTGGCCACATCGTGTGTGAACTCATTCCACAGACACCCGGGAACTGGAGCAGAGACTGTCCCAGAAACACCCCTCTGAATCCCACCCTACAAATTCTCATACTGCTTCCAGTCTGTCCCCACACTGCATTCCTAGGACTTCAGATGGGGTTAGTAGGAGCAAGTCAGTAGCCCCACATAAACAGCATATTAAGACAGATTCTGCTGAGGTTTTGTAATGGGTATCCTAATTTTGGTGTCCTTACATGCAAACTTTCAATTCAATCTAAGCCTTCTCACTCCAGGGGAGAGGTAACCTTCACATCTGCTCCGTGGAGGAGGAGGAGAGCACTGGGGCTCTGCTCTGGACCAGACTCAAGAGGAGAGGTTACCTGGGATAGCTGGACTGCATAGCTTGGGGTGCAGCTGGGAGTGCCAACATGCTCCCCTCCATGCTCACTCAGAGGGGGCTAAGAGAAGAAAGGTGATGAAAGCTCTTATATCTCCATCAGGAGAAAAGCCACAAGCATCTCCAGCTCCCACTAACTTGATGCATCCATCTCCTCTCCTCAAAGGACTCATCCCACAGTATCTTTGTAACCTGGCCAAGGCGTGACTCCAGCTTTAGTGGAAAGCTGTCACCAGTGGCAGCACTGGGTGATAGAAAGGGAGCAAAACAATTCTGCTGAAGAGGGGAAACAATGCCTATATTTTTACCTGGGTCTTCCTGGACAAACTTGTTGCTAAGTGTTTTGCACAGGGAATACGTAGTTTGCTCAATTCCCAGGGTGCTCAGGCAGTGACAGGCATGCCATTTCTTGTGACCATGAGTGGTGGGCTGCATCAGCTGCCTCCCAGCCCCTCTGCTTTCCCTCCAGCACCTGTCACTGGAGCAGCTCCCACCTCTTCAGTTGCATTATCTATGGCAGAAAGGCCTGCCCATGAGCCACATCACTAATATATTAGAGATGAGGAATCTTGAAAACATTGGATTTTTAAACAAAATACCATCACACTTTCTGGGCATGCCAGCACAGTGGATATGTCTGGGTTTCTGGGACAAACCTAACAAGCCATCATTTTCCATCTGGATGAGGTTTTTGCAGGTGAACAGAGGACACACCCAGAGAAACGCAGACACTTAGGAGCCCAAATAAAACACACTGACACCTGCCTTGCCAGGGTGTGCTCAGGACAGCCCAAGAGACAATTTGCCATCTTTCCGCATAAGGGCTGAGTGACCCAAACATCACTGCCTTGGGTCACAGAGTCACATGAAAGGGCCAAGTGACCTTAAGGGAGCTGTTCTGTTCCTTGCTACAGGCAGTGACAGTCTATCCAAGCTGCTCTGAGTTCAGACTGCACTGACTGTCCACACAGGCACCTTCAGCAAGCCAAGATGAATTGCACCCTGGCTGCCTCACACCTCTGCACTGATGATACCTGCCAGTTTGACTCCTCCACCTGATTACTTGCACACCCCTAAATTCCTCTAGGATGAAAATAAGCCTTCACAGCAGTTTTGAGTACTTAATGAGACACCACTAATGAATAACAGCTCATTATCTGCACTGGTCTGACAGTTTATGATTGCCTGTTCATAATTCCCGGGTGTCTTTTAAGAACTGTAAGGCCCACAATTTTGGGGGTGGGCAGTGGTGCTGACTGGACACTTTTTAAAGTGCTTAATCATTGATGTAGATTGCTTAGCCCTTGAAATATGGGGCTTGTTTAAAGTAATTTACCCTGGGTCACCCGAAAGAACCATTTGAAATATCTCAACCTTCATTCATTTGTAAAACAGAGCCACATTTTAGCTGCATTTTTAATGACTCTGTAATAGCCAGGACGACCAAGGGGCTGCATTTCTACTACAGATGTGACTGTAGATGTGGCTGTGGCATCAGTCACTACTGCAGACTGTGCTCACAGCAGCATTACAGTCCCTGACAAACTCATTAGAACTTCTGAGCCAGGTCAGGAGTGTTAACTGAACAGAAATATCTCTTCTGTTTTCTCAGTTTGTGCTATGACTGTTGAAATAGAAACACTTTTTCCAGGTTCCTTGAAAAATACACGGGCTGAACTGAGGGAGGAAACTTGCAATGAATCTGCTTCCTCTCTGCCTTCTTTCTCTGCAGTCTGGTATGTCTGTGTGAAATGATTATAAACCCATGCTAATGAGGAAAAGCAGCATTTTTATCCCATCACAGCTCCTCACAGCACAAAACCAAAGCACACACAATGGAGAACTTAAGCCCATTGTTTTCAAAGAATAAATCAGTTTCAGTTTGGGAAGTAGTAGAGGATGGGTTTTAAATCTTGGCCTTACTCTCCCAGCTCCAATAACAGAGCAGTTCCTGGCACTCTTCAGTTTCTGCCCCTCCTGCGCATGGAAGAGTCGCTGCTCTTAGCCCAGCTACTGGCAGCCTCTCCAGGTCCCTTGGACACTGCACGTGGATGCTGTGCTGTGCAGAGTGTGCACACACCCACACAAGGCTGGGCACAGGCCCCAGAAACACATGTGGCTCAGCCATGCAGCTGCCCTGAGACAGCAGAGAGCACCTCGTGGGGAGCTGCTGCTCCACTGCGGGACACTGCTGGATGCTGTGAGTGTGGGAGAAGTTGGGAAGAACTGCGGGTGATTCATTAGGAAAATCATCTCCTATTCAGTGGGATTAGTCAAATGAGCCTTGTTGGCCTGGACTGATAAGGAACGATCCTCAGTGTCCAGCCAGAGTATCTGATCCCACCCGCCTTCCTCCACACATGACCTCTTCCCACAGTCAGCAGGGCTATTTGCAGGAGCGAGGAGTGCTTCCATGTAAGTAAGGCAAAAACATGGACAATCTTTCAGGGGATCCAAGGCAGCTGGAAAGAAATGTGCCTCTGATGCTTTGGAAACAGGGAGAGAGGACCCAGCCTAATTAATTTTTAAGTGAGTAGTGTGTCATAAGGGCCTTAAAGGCCAAGTTGCAGTGAGGGAGGTAATGCAGCTGTAAGTGATGAAGCAAAAGCTCCTTCAGGCTTTAGCTGAAGACATTTTCTTTCAAATCTACACATTGACCCATTTATTGAATACTCTACATGGCCTTCAAAGCCGATAAAATATATCCCCACCTATTTTACAGACTCCACCACTTCTCCAAGATATTCCCCAGTGAGACCAAATACCTGTCTGTCTGCTTGCATACTGGGGCTGCTAACAAGCTCACAAAATAAAGCCTTACCCAAGATCTTGACCTACAGGAGTGGAGATGGGGCTTTCAGGAGGTCACTGGCTTTGTCTGAAGCAAAACCATTTGGATGAGGGGGCAGTACTGAAGGCAGGGGAAGGATTTCTCCAGTAGCTGGTGCACAGATTTAAAACAGTCACAGATAGACTGGCTTTTTAAAAAGTAGCAAAATACCCTTTTAACGGTCAAGCTGTTTCCAAACAGACTGAAAGGAGCACTGTGTTCATCAGGGACTAGGATGGCCTCTAACATGCTGCACAAAATATACAAAAGCTGCTTTCTTTCAAAGTGTGTTTGAATTGGCACTGACCTGGTGCTCTAATACCTACCTGCACATAATCCACGCTTCTCCCCAGTGCTTTGAATGCTGTGTACATTACTTCTCTTTTTCCACCCCATTTCTGCATGATGCAAACACTTTTATTGGACAGGACCAGCTGAGATACGTGTTGCATGCTTTCTCTGTGAGACTCCTCTGTCTCACCTGGACCTTTGTCATGGAAGTTATTACTCCAGATATAAGTGGCACAACTGTCCCTACCCATGATTTCAGTGAAAATGTCCATCATGTAAACATCGTCTTCTGAGTTCCCATCAATGACCATCACAACTTTAATTCCAGGGTAGGTCAATCTTTTTACAGAAAGTAAACATTTTCTTAAGTAGTCAGGATCTTCTTGATAGGCAGCAATACAAAGGGCAACTGTTTTGTTCAGTTTGATTGGAGTTTCTAGTGACCGTTTCATTTTCCTGTGCTCTAGGTAGGCAAACAGGCTTTGGATGATGAGATGTGATGCCAGGATAGCACCATAGAGTCCAAAGGAGAAGTAGTAGTTGTCTGTTTGGATGAACTGGTAGCCCACAATGTAAGCAGCGGTGATTCCCAGCAGGAGGGACACCCCGAAGAGTGTGGTTCCAAGTATTCTCAGGATACATATAAACCTCTCACAATACATCTGCAAAGAAGGGAGGAAACCATTAGCAGAGCCACCACTTGCTCATATAAGATGTCATAAGACCCTCACTTGGCTGCAACACAGATCTCAGCATCACCAGATACACCCTGAGCTTCTGGCTCACAGACTCAGTGCATCCCCCTGCTCAACTTAACATCTCTTTGCAGTACTTCCTCCCTGTAAAATATGATCCAAACAGACTTAATGCAGCAGAGATGTTTTCTGCTATTTGTAATGTCCTCAAAGAAGGTGCTATCTGTGTCAGGATCTTATTTTGGCAGTCTGGGCTGGTTGGATAGGACACTCTGTCATATTATCCTGAGGAGGTTGGAGAAGGGGCTTTTGGGCCACCACTCGCTTCATACGGTCACAGGCGAGTGGAACAGCTGAACGTCTGGGCAGCCCCTCCTCATCCCCCATCCGTGTCATGACTGCATCCCACCCTGAATTGTTTCTGTCGCTTAGTTATGTTTGCAAAAATATAAAACAGATGCCTAAATGTATTTATAATTTTTTTAACAGATGTCTGACTATATTTATAATTTATATTTATATAATCAGACATCTGCTTTAAAAGGTCTTCTCAATAGCATTGCAAAAATGTATTATTCATACATTTGCATACATTGATATATGCACATGTGAGCATGTGTGTATAGGGGCTAAAGCTTAACTGAGATTAAATCTGTGGCAAAAATATACATAAATTTAACAGAGCCAACACTCCACCCTGCACTCAGAAATTCACTAGGACATCAGCTGATTTTGACCACTTCTACATATTTAGGTTACCTGGCTGTAAAATCTTCTAACCTAAACTCTAGGCTCTGGAGGAACTGGCTGGCATGGAGGGTGCTCTGGCATTCTCAAAACAACCAAACAGTATGGGCAGGCAGGCAGGTGGAATATATTGGTACCTACCGGCTTTTTTTGACAAGCACATCAACCATTTTATGCAACAGCTTTGTCAGAATTACAGGAAGTTAATGACAACATTCCTGTCAATAGATGCATTTTATGTGAAGGACATAAAACAGATGATGTCTGTTTAAGGGCTAACCCAGCAAGTGTGTTGCAAGTCAATAAAGCTCATGCTTGAATATTTTGCTGAATTAGGTCCTCTCAGAGTAATGGACTTAATATGTGTGTTTTCTTGCTATTATTCATATTTTCCCTGTTGTTTTCATCTCACTCATCTGCTGCTCATGTTTGTTTCACCATCTGTTGGCCAAAGCTGAAGTTGGAAGAGGACTTCCTTACATCATATATGTTTTTAACTCTTCCTTGAAAAATTACTACCAAGATGAAGCAGCATAGCTGTTACCAATTTTATATATGTCTGCAAAGTTACAGGCTTGGAACAAAAAAGTCAACACAGAATCACTTGCAACATAAAAATAAACCAGCCAAGCATGAAGTTTGAGGTTACAAAGATTGCTTTTCTTCTACTGGCTATTTAGGAACTTAAATTTCAAGACAGGAGGAAGACTCTTAAATGTATATTTGGACGCACTGTTAAAGAAATCAGACCCTATCTCTAGGACTTCCTTAAATACTTGAGGCTGGGATCTGACAGGTGCTGTAATCATCTACCAGCAAAAGGGACCCTCCCTGCTCTGGCCTGTCTGAAAATCTTTCACAGTGAGGGTCATAAAGATCCCTAATAAAAGACAGCTTATGCTTACCACCACTATAAGTGAATTGAAACTCAGTGCCCAAAATAGATTTGCTTTAGAAAACAGATTAAGTAATGGATCCCCTCTAGATTACCTTGAAGTAAAATAGCCCCTGTGTTTACTAATCCCTCAAGCATGCAAAATGTCACAAACATCAAGGTAAATGTCTCATTAATGGTGCACTTGTACACTGCCTTCCCATCTGGGTTCCTAAAGTCTGCTTACATTAAGAATTATACGGCTGAAATAAACAGGATTTACATTAAGATCTGGAGTGGCTACATTTGAATGACTATATACTGTATCAGGCATCTTTTACATTAATTTGCTATTGTTTTGCTCTATCTATGAAATGCTTCTGCACAAAAGGAAAAAAAAACCCCAAATTATCTGATTTTATCACTACAGCACAGATCCTCTCCATTGCAAAAATTCAGTCTTTTAAGATGAAGAAATTAATTTCTGGTGTTAATAAAACAACATTTTTTTCCCCTTTCATTGTCAACCTTAGGAAAACAAACAGTGTTTCGATCTAAATTCCTCCTGGCTTTCATCAAAGAAACTTTCCCCTTTGTATGTGCAATTGAGGGTTTTATGTATAGTCTTTTAATTGACTGAATCTCAGGGGAACTGGAAAAAGTTGCTCAATAGTCTCAAGATTTAACACGAGGTATTGATAGCTTGCCCAGCAGAAATGATCTTTATCAACTTTAACATGCCCAAACAATGGCAAAGAAGCCAAAAACTCTCCATCCATCTTCAATAATTAATCCAAGAAGTTAAAAGGAAATGATGCTTGTACATGTATGGGACCAAAAATGAACTGCTGAGTCAAACACTAGCACTGAGGCTAGGCAGAAGCTGCATCAGAGACTTTAAAATCAGACAGTGCTGCTATGAGCATCTAGCCTGGCCTGACAGTGAAACATAATAATTCTGTCCTTCAGTTTGGGCACTTAAATCCCTTACAGGCACCATCACTTAACCCACTTAACTGGGTGGTGCTGAACCCAGTATGAGTTTTAAACAGCCTCCAGCAAGCAGAGCCAAGGTTTGCGTGCACAAGGTGAGTGCATGTAAAGAGACTTCAAAGTCCACTACTGAGCAATTTGTTGTAATGGTGTTGCAGCTCTTTCCTCTCAGGGATGGAGCAGCGCTCACCAGCCCATCCAGCAGGACTGAAATGTGAAAGCCATATGCTAAATCCTAATGCTGTGTAGGCTATTGCTGATTCAGTCACACATTTTGGCTCACCAAGCAGTGCCAAGTATATGTGTGCCTTGTAGTGATTGTACAGTAGGAGGCAAGGAGTGCCTTTCTTTCGAGGCTGCAAGGGAAAAGCATGACCAAGAAATGAACCTTGCATGTACTTAACATCAGAGTCCATCTGGTGAACTGCTTGGCATTGTGTCTCTTGGCATCCTGGTAAAGCCAAATATATATACACAAAGAGTATTTCTCCTTTGAGATAAAGGTGAATTTACTCTACATTATTATTAACAACTGGCATAACTAAAAGTTGTAGTATTCTAAAAATGCTTTCATGGAAAAGATCAGGTTAACAAATGACTGATACCTACATGGTGCATCTAATGGTTGGGGTATTAACTGTAGCAACTAGAGATCACACTCCTTTCTCAGACTGAATAATGCCTCAGATCCCAAATTAGAAGAACATAGCAAAATACGCTTCAGTTTTCTTTCTTCTGAAAAATATTTAGGCTAGCATTTACTGTAGTTATGGTACATAGATCTAACTTTAACATGATCTAGACACTTGACTGAAATTCAGAGGGTTCTTATGTTCTGTTTTGAACTGGATGTGTACTCAGCAAAGAACACTGGTGACCTTCATGGTAAAGTACTGATTTTTCCTCCTCCAAAATCACACGGCACAGTTCATCCACATGGCTATTAATCCGTTTTCATGCATCTCTGAGAGTAACAGGACCTGAAGATACTTCATCCCTTTACAAAATCAAGAGGCAAAGAGAAAGAAAAAGCTTATTTTGTTACTAATACAGAATAGGGGCAAATAGATACCCAGAAAACCAGTGTTCACTGGTGTCAGAAGATACCAGTATTATCTGCAGCCTGTTCAATTCTGCACCCTCTGTTGTGCAGCTGCTGTAGGACAAAGGGAGCAATCAGGTGGTGCCTGGCATCTATTCATACAGGACATGGAACCAGTGACTGAGGGGGTCAAACTGAAGTCAGGTTTGACCCCCTTGTAACACATGGGATGCATCTCACTACATCATCTCTTTCAGAAATCCCCTCTCATGTGCAACATTCAAACATTGCCACATAGTGATTCTAGGTAGCTTTTCTCCAGAAGATTAAAAAGCAAGAGAGGGAGACGCAGAAAGTTTGTACATAACATGTAATGATTTGGAAGGTTGTTTGAAAGAATTAGCACTTATTAATTCAAAGCACCTAAAGACATTTAAAAAACCCTAACTATAAGCTGCAAAAGCCAATATTTTTCCAGGAGCCAGTAATAAATGTTCGATCACAAATGTGCTCATTTTGTCCCTGTATTGGGCCTGGCTGAAATGGAATTAATTTTTCCCATAGCCCTCCAAGTGCTGCACTTTGTACTGGTAATTGGGAAGGTGTTGAGAACACAGCAGTGTTTTGGCTACTGCTGAGCAGTGCTCCCATAGTGTCCTGATTGTCTCTCCAACATTTTCTCCCACACCAGTATGCTACTGGTGGGCAAGGTCCTGGGAGGGGATATAACCAGGACAGCTGACCCAAACTGACCAAAGGGATATTCCATATCCTATGACATCTGCTCAGATACAAAAGCTAAAAGGAGGAGGAGGGGGAAGCATTTGTTATGACATTAGTTTTTCAGAGCAACTGCTACCTGTACTGAAGCCCTACTTCCTGTGGAAGTGGCTGAACATCACCTGCTGATGAGAAGTAGAGGATAAAAGGATAAATCTTTTGTTTTTCTTTGCTTCATGCACAGTTTTTGCTTTACTAAGTTGCCTTTATCTCAACCTACCACGTGTTTTTCCATCTTATTTTCTGCATCTACATCCTGCTGAGGAGGGGAGTGATAGAGCAGCTGGGAGGGCACCATGCAGCCAGCCAGGGTCAACCCACCACGGTCCCCTTGACTTTTAAAGGTTACAAAGAGCTGTGCCTCTCTCTAGACACCAAGGGCTGTGGTCACATCAGTAAATAGTGCAATACCACACGAACAGATCTGCCAAGAGGAACACCTGGTGCTGAGGGCCTAACTCCACCCTCCATACATTGTGCTTTACTCTGAACCAGTGGACTAAAAATCTGAAAAGTGTCCTCCAGAGGTACACCTTGCAATTAGTTTCATTCAAAAGGAATCCAATTTGGGTTTCCAGTTATTGCTTTGCAATGGAAACTCAAGCAATTTGGTTGAAGGGGGGACACCTGTAGCAGCAGCTTCAATAGCACACTCCTCATTGAAAATAAATTGATGATACAAATCAACCTCACATATGAGATCTGCAGATCAGATTTGTCTGGAACCTTTATGGAAACCAGAAGTGCTGAGCACAGAACACCTTTGAAAACATCTCATTTTTATATGCCTGTATGGAAGCTGAATTCTTGAATATCTACTGAACCTTAGTGCTGAGGCTTTGAATTCAGCAAAGCGTGTAAGTGTGTCATTAAAGATAAGTATGCACTTAGGTATCTTATTGAAGAGGGAAATCAGTGGATAATTTAGCCTGCAGTTAGTAAAGGTGTAAAAAAATCTTTCTCTGAACAGCTGCTATTTCTGGGACACTCGAGATAAAAATGCATGTATATGCTTGACAAATATATTGTAGAGATTAACCTCCCTTATGAAGGTTGTCAGATGGGTCGTTGCTTAACCACTGCATTTCTTACATTCTTACAATCTAAGAGTGGATCAGGTCCTAGACAATTTGCATTTTCTTCCTAGTGTTGTCATTCATCTGTTGGGTGACCTTAGGTAAGTGAATTCACCTCTCTCTATCTCAATTCCCTCACCTGTAAAATGGGAATCATGATCACGCAAGAAATTTTTGGAGGTCTGTAAAACCCTTCATAAGGCTTAGGTTACTCTTTTTGGTGTGATATGAGATCCACCTGTTCTCTAGTCCCATACTGGTTTTAGTCAAAAAACGTCAACAAAACTTTTAGTTATTTATAACTTCAACAAAAACCAACACACCTCTTGCTATTTTCCTTGCCTATATTTACTTGAGGGGATTTGTCTGTAGCACATATGCAACTCTAACTCAGCAGGATGCCTGAGATCAGTGAGGTGGGCACCATAAAAGCCAGCACACACGGCTCTAAGTACATACAGCCACCAAGGGCTGTTTTGCACACAACCAAAGGAAGAACGTAATCTTTATAAGCCTTAATTCCCACCTCCTTACTTATGAGAATAACAGCACTGGCTGCCCAGAGCAGCTACTTCAATGACACGAGTGTGAGTGCCTCTGTGCCTGCACACGCTGTATCTGGCCCTACAGACACTGTGAGCACATAGTGTTTGAGATGTACAAATTCTCAGCCAATATTTAGATTCATTATTAGCCTTATTTTGGTGGCAAATTAAATCATATATCATTTGAATACAAATGATTCTAGGTACACATAAATTACAAGCATAAGATAGCTGTCCAGACTCCTTCTTCTATTCTACAACGTGCAGAGAAGAAACTGAAAAGTTATTCTCCATCTGTACATATTTATTACAGCACAATTACCATATCTGGAACTTTTTGTTATTTATAACTTCCACATTTGGTTATGCTATTGATCTTCTGGAAAGGGCTCACACAAGACTAAAGTTAACTCTGAGGTCAAAATTAAAGTAAAGAACAGGATTACTCATAGTGGCAAACTCTATCTGTATGCACAGGCTTTGATCAGCAAATCAATAATGTCCTATTTGGGCATTTTAGTGGGAAGCAATGTATGCTTCCCACTAAAATGCCCAAATTTAATCTCTTACAGGTTTGAGTAACCAATGTGGAATGAATTCTACAGCTGCAGGTTGGATTTTATCCTAATGTACACAGTAATACACTAGTTGTTAAATTAACAAAAAAAAAGAAAACTAACCAAAAAAATCCCCAGACAGATGGTCCAAGAAACAAAACAAGAAGTAAGTCATATTTGTACTCAGATATTTTGGATTGTGGTTGAACAAAAATCTAATTTAGAAATGTTTTCTGGTTGCTGGTTATGAAGTCCATAGATGCTTTTGGCACAAACCGATTTCATGCCTTAATCCAGCAAATAAATATTTCTTTGGTGTACACAGCTTATTATCTTGTAATTTGTTTATAAAGCACAGGTCATACCTTGTTTGACTAAGTCCCACTACATTGAATGGAGGAATATTTTGCTGCTCTATACACTAATCTTGAGTATCAACAAAATGAAGCAAATCTGCTTTCATGGCACAAATAAGAAGACTTGAGTTTTTTGCTTGCCTGGAAAACCCACTGAATCCAACAGAGTTGCTCTTCCTACTGGGAAAGCCTTTACCCAGGTTTTTCTTCACTTTAATGCAGGATAAGAAAGATTTATTATCCTTTCCAGTCCTCAGAAGAACCCCCAAGGCACCCATATTACACACAATGTGTGCTTTCAAAATAGTGCATGGGTGTCAATGGGAGAACGATCCCAAAGGAAGAAGACTATGAAGCCAAGTGAAACACAGAGGGGCAGCTGTGCCCTAAGAGATGTGGGGTCACTGCAGCCCTGCAGCATCACAGAACCGTTACGGTGGGAAGGGACCTCTGAAGATCATGGAGTCCAACCCCCTGCCCAGGCATGGTCACCTAGAGCAGGTGACACAAGAACGTGGCCAGGTGGGTTTGGAATGTCTCCATCCAGAGACAGAGACTCCACGACCTCCCTGTGCGCTGCCATCCTCAACGTAAAGAAGTTCTTCTTCCTGTTGAGATGAAACTTCTTGTGTTTTAGTTTAAGACCATTGCTCCTCGTCTTGTCGCTGGGCACCACTGACAAGAGTCTGGCACCATCCTCTTGGCACCCGCCTTTGAGATATTTATATGCATTAATGAGATCCCTTCTCCGTCTCCTCTAGACTAAGACAACGCCCATCAGGAGTGCTGTATTACATTGGGGTCCTCTCGGGGCAGGGAAATGGGGTAAATTCTCCCCCAAGGGCCAGTGCCCCCTTCTGCCAGCACTGCCAAGGAATCTGGCGAGGGTCTGCCGAGCCGGCTCTGGGCCGTGTCCGGGAGACACGGACCGACGCTCCCGGAGGTGCCGGGCAGGGCTGCTGGGCACGGAGGGCTCCGCCGCGGGCAGGAGGCGCCGGGGCCGCGCAGCTCGGCGCTCTCGGAGAGGGGGAACCCCGGCCCGGCGGCGCGGCCAGCGCGGGCGGAGCGGCGGCGTCAGCGGG